>CM070479.1:51077075-51369023 GCA_036324585.1 Champsocephalus esox
ACCTGGATATGTTTGAGTTAGCCGGTTGGCCTAATCCAAAACATACGCGCTCTCGCTAAACTGTACTACGACGCGGGTTATCAAGTGGATCGCTCAAGCCAGCCGTGTCCTATCTAGTTAGGTGCGCGTTCACATGAAAGGGGTGGTATTTGGAGCATTCGACCAATCACAAACATGGAGAAGCGTACTGACAGTGCAGCGTCACACTTCCTGAATGAAAAGTCAACTATATAATTAGACAAATATGAAGACGTTAAACTTTAAACATCCATGACTTAAACACTTTATCCAGGATAAAAGCCACATACAGTGCATACAGTATGTGACACTGTGAGTGTTGATACATTATGATGTGATATGCCGCGGACTGTACTTAATGTTACTCTGATCCGGTTACTTATGTTGTGGCAGATATTTAAGTAAGCTTTCTTAACGCTAATGTTATAATAGTCAGATTGCTCTGAAGATGGAGGTGATATTCTATAAATGTTCACGTTCACACAGTCTGGGATTTTTGCCGGCCGTCTTTCCTGCGACTGCAGTTTTTCTGTATTTCCTTTCTCCTGTAATATGACTTGATCGCTTTAAACTCCGCACACTGAGCTCTGATTGGTCAGCAGGCGGTGCTTTCACTGAGTTGAGCTATTAGCCTGCAACCTAACCTGGTCCCGACCAGGTTAGCTGCACAGCATAAGTTACCATGGAGAACTAGCCTGCTAAAAAGAGAACCAGCTTCGTAGGACCGGAAACCCCGAGTTTTCCCTGAAGTTAGCCGGCTAAGTGAAAATCCTGCTTCGTAGTATACCCCCCAGATCATTAATAGTAACAGTCAACTGATTCTCTTGTATTACACTTTCAACAATAATGTATGCTGCTGACACTGACATGGTTTGAAATCAATATATTATCCAATGTGTGACCCCCCACAGGACTTAAAAAGCACCTAACTAGATCATGAAAATCCCAAAAATCTCGGGGGCTATACCCGAACCCCACCAGCATGTTTGGACCTCGGTATTTAGGAAATCCTGGATACGGCCCTGCTTCCCTGTGATCAGTGATGAACACACTTAGATTGACATTGATTGTTTCACAACAAACTGCATTGTGGGCATCTTTAAGTCCAATATTTTATTAAATGTAAATGTTTGCAGACACTTTTTAAACACTTTGAATGCTGCATTTTAACATCTAGCTGTTTTCGTTCTTACTTTATCTGGTGCATGTGTAACTGTGCTGTTGTTGGAACACTGTGACACAGTTTGCAGGAATGTGTACTGTGTCGCACTGAACATATTGATCTAAAGCAAAAATAGTGTTGAAATATTGCCAAGGGGACCTTTATAAGTCAGTGTTAATGTCAGGTTCAAAATGTTGATAGCTTATATTTTATGCTGATTTTTGCATCACTCTGTGGGAGGGGTCTGATACAGCATTCCCACTATCTGTTATGCTACGCACAAAATTCTTTATTATTCCGCCGGGTTATCTTGCGCCTCTTCTTCTCCCACATTCCACATCGCAGAAACTCTGTTCGAACATCAAAACGTTTGTGGAGGACAGATTACATGTTGCCTTAATATTTTCTTGTAAACCTGCCATAGTTCCCAAACCCTACATTCGTGAGACATCATTTTTCATGAAATACGTAAGAAAACATCTTGTAGCTTGAAAGATAAAAAGAAATTAAGCAAAATAATTAAACAAATTGCCTCTTGAGGGCATGAAGTGACAAAAACGTTCAACATGTCTCCATTAAAGCCCATTGTAAATTCAGCCTCACCTTTCCCCACCACAGCAGCCGCACACCTTTAGTTAATCTGCCAAAAAGGCCACATTATTAACCCGAAAGTACACACAAATTACACTTCAGATACTCAACTTCCTTGACATGCTTCACGTTTTGAAATTTCACAGATATCTGTTACGGTTCCACAAAACGTTCACATGTAAGAGGTTTATCTCTCATTCAGAACAATGGAAACCTTTGATCTCTGCACACCTCGTTAGCTCAAATATAAACACCTGTGTAATGCAACACGATGATGTCATCACTCCAACTGACATGCTCAGAGCAGCAGACTTCAGATAAAGGTTAATGGTCCTGCCCTCAACAGCTCTACGTCAATTATGGGGTGTCATCATATGCTGTTTCCCTCGCCATAAAAGACGATGTTGCTGTAACTCCAATGGACACGGTCCGATCGCCCCCCAAACTTCGATTGTATATCACCGGTCTATGCCTCATCAGCTTTACGTCAAATCTGAGATTTCACCATAGGCTGTTGCCATGGAAACGCATCCCTCGCCATAATACACAATGTCGCTGTAGCTCCTATGGACACGGTCCGGTCGTCCCACAATCTTCACCTGTATATCACCTCTCCATGCCTCAACAGCTCTACGTCAAATCTGACATCTCACCATATGCCGTTTCCATAGGCGTTACGACAACATCGTGTTTTATGACGAGGGATGTGTATCCCTCGTCATAAAACACGATGTTGTCGTAACGCCCATGAAAAGGGTCAAAATAGCACCAGACTTCAGATAATGGTCAACGGTCCAGCCCTCAACAGCTCTAAATTATGGGGTTTCATCATATGCCGTTTCCATGGCAACGCATCCCTCTTCATAAAAGACGATGTCGCTATAACTCCTATGAAAATGTTCAAGTGAGAGAGAGAGGGAGGGAGAGGGGAAAAGAGAGGATCCGTTTCTCCCGTGTTATTATTCAAAGTTGATGTAAACTTCTGAATAATGTACGTTATCTACTACAAGTAGTTTGTTTGAATGTAATAATTATGTTGTTTGTTGTTTGTGGAATCATTTATTGAAAAATGAATCTGAATTTTTCGATCTCTTACGATTATAAACTGAAGCAATATAAAAATGAGCCCCGCGAACTGAGTTTTAAACTGAAGCATATCTGCTCATAGTCCGGTAATTACCTGCTAACGGAAACTCTGCTACACAACTATTATTATTATTATTGAAATATGACCGGTAAGTTTCAAATTAGTCCGGTAAAATAAATTCTGCCCGTACATTTGACCGGCGAGAAAAAATCCTAGCGGAAACCCTGATCTACGGGACAGTTTTTAGATTTCTTCAAATAGCGTTGCCATGGCAACACAATGCTCGCCATGAAACATGGTTTTCTCAGCACCATGCATATGATGAAACCCCATAATTGACGTAGAGCTGTTGAGGGCTGGACCGTTGACCATTATCTGAAGTGTGGTGCTGCATACTTCAGTGAAAATGCTCCAAACGGCGCAAAACTTCACTGGTTTGGTAACGATGCAGCCATAAACGCATCGAAGCGTATTATGGGGTGTCATCAAATACCGTTGGCATGGTAACAGATCATTTGCCATCAATTTAGTTCAGAAGTTTGCAGTTCAAATATTCTGCTGCTTTTCCAAGCCGTTTTACTTTGCGTCAGCTTTTCAACATAAAGCATTCCCACTTGCAATTTCTTCAGGAATTGCATTCTCTAGTTTTAATATGTTAGTCTACTCTTTTAAAATGTTTCCTTTTATGTGCACTGTACCTTTGCTCTAATGACAATACAGAATCTCTGATTCTGATTATCACAGTGTCCTTTATTTAGTTCATATGAAAGAAATCAATTTAGTTTTATTTGAAATGACCAGGAAATGATAAGTGTACTAATAGTGATTATCAAAGTGTGAGGCAAACTTAGTGTTGGTTATGTTTATCATTATCAAGAAACTATGAAAACATATCATAAAGGCACACTTTTGCACTAACACATGCTAATCATCTTATTTTACAAGACGATTTACTTTTCGTGCCATCGTGCCATCATTGACGTTGAGTTTGTTTTGATCTTCAACAGGTCCCTGCTGCAGTCTGTAGTCCCCACATGCTTCAAACACTCGTCACACCATTGTTCCTGTCCCCAACAAGTCTAAAATCACCAGCCTCAACGACTGCCGCCCAGTAGCACTCACCTCCATCATCATCAAGTGCTTTGAGCGGTTAGTCAAAACCTTCATCATCTCCTCCCTCCCTGACTCTCTGGACCCCCTGCAGTTTGCCTACAGAGCAAACAGGTCCAGACCATCCACACTGCCCTCTCACACCTGGACCAGAGGAACACATGTGTGAGAATGCTGTTCATTGATTACAGTTCAGCCTTCAACACCATTGTGCCTTCTAAGCTGGTCATCAAGCTCAGAGACCTCGGGCTCAACAGCGCCCTCTGTGACGGGATCCTGAACTTCCTTACGGGCACACCCCAGGCAGTACGGGTGGGAAACATCACATCCTCCACCCTGATCCTCAACACCGGAGCCCCTCAAGGCTGCGTGCTCAGACCTCTCCTCTACTCCCTGTTCACTCACGACTGTGAACGCTGAGACAGAGCCTTTTCTTATCAAGCTCCACATTTGTGGAATCAGCTTCCAGTTTGTGTTCGGGTGGCAGACACTCTATCCGTTTTTAAGAGTGCGCTTAAGACCTTCCTTTTTGATAAAGCGTATAGTTAGGGCTGATTAGATTCAGCCCCTAGTTTTGCTGATATAGGCTTAGTTTGTCGGGGGACATCTTACTTCTTCCTTCTCTCTGTCTATACCTGTATACTCTCATGTTCCGATTAACCCAGCTTCCCCAAATGTCTTTCTTTTTGGTGTCTATATACGCTGGGATCCGGAGTCATGGATGATCCTGCGGTCCTGTGTCCTGGATCACGAGTCGTGGCTGTGGTCCTGGATCATCGGTCCTGGATGGATATCCTCGTGGATTCATCTTCCTATTATACACACATGCATTTCCAAACATTTGGACGACCTATGTTGCAAATGTATTATCTTTTCAATTTACACACGGCATCTATTGCACGTCTGTCCGTCCTGGGAGAGGGATCCCTCCTCTGTTGCTCTCCCTGAGGTTTCTCCCATTTTTCCCTTTAACACTAGAACCGCCAACGGGTACATTTTACCCGCAGCTGTTTATTTATTGTATGTAACTTTTTTTCAATAAAATATTAACGTCTCCCAGTCCTGAAAGTGTGTTATGTAACACCCTGCGTTGTTAAAAATGGTCAATATGAAGTCAGATTGAAAAAATCGCCAAAAAAATGGATATTTATACCAATTTCCGCCAGCGGGTAATATTTACCTCATAGAATGCAGCGCTCCTCGCGCTATTGATTTTGCGATCAAAATACTACTGATGGAAGATATTTTCATTTGGAGGGGAAGCTCGCGAGTGTGTGTGTGTGTGTGTGTGTGTGTGTGTGTGTGTGTGTGTGTGTGTGTGTGTGTGTGTGTATACGTGTGTGTGTTTGTGTATGTTTGCGTTTGTGTGTATTGTGTTTGTTTGCCAGAGAAAACCCTCACGAGAAACACCGGCTGTTGTTGTGCCTGCTGCTGCCTGCTGTCAAGTTACTCCGTTCTCCGCTTTAATTATTCCGAAGCTTCAAAGTTATATTTATCATCTGAATTTGCCGAAACAAGTTTAATATTCTGAAAGCCAAGACTTTGTTTAATTTAAATCAGATGAAAACAAACTGTAACGGACCCTGCCGTGTTATGTATGATATGATTACTATACTCTTACGTTCATAATGTCAGCCGGAGGGAGGGGGGCGGCACTGCTGGAAGAGCAGATTGCGAGTCAGAGGTGCCTGTCTTCGTCCCTTTACAAGCTTCAAAAATGTATTTATCGTGTGATTTTGGAAATAAAAGTTTCATATTCTGAAAGCCAAGACTTTGTTTGTTTAAAATCAAACAAAACACCCGAACCCTGAAAAAAATAGTTTTTTACGTAAATCCACGTTTACTCTGAAATGAGCCGTTGCGACTTCCGACTGATTTTGATAGAGCGGGTCACATAATATGAAAAGCTGAGAGTCCACAGATTATATTGGTATACATATCATCCCTGTGCGATCAAAACTCACCGTTCTGTATGGTACATTGTACATTGGAAATCAATAGCGGGTAAACTTTACCCGTTGGCGGATATAGGTATACAGCGACCTCTGGCGGTTCTAGTGTTAAACTGGGTTTTCTCCGGAAGTGTTTCCTTGTACGATGTGAGGGTCTGAGGACAGAGGGTGTCGTATTGTCATACTGATATTCTGTACACACTGTGAAGACCACTGAGACAAATGTAACATTTGTGATATTGGGCTATATAAATAAACATTGATTGATTGATTGATTGATTGATTGATTGATTGATTGATTGATTGATTGTGTGGCCACACACAGCTCCAACACCATCGTGAAGTTTGCTGATGACACAACCGTCATCGTCCAGATCACCGACGGCGACGAGACAGCATACAGAGAGGAGGTCGAGAACCTGACATCTTGGTGCCAGGATAACAACCTCCATCTCAACGTCAGCAAAACAAAGGAGCTGATTGTGGATTACAGGAAGCAGCAGAGAGAGGGACACGCCCCCATCGCCATCAATGGGACTACAGTGAAGACGGTGGAGAGAGTCAGCAGCTTCAGGTTCCTCTGTGTCCACATCACTGAGGACCTGACATGGACTCTTCACACCACCACCATCACCAAGAAAGCTCGACAGCGGCTCTTCTTCCTCCGCAGGCTGAGGAGGTTCAACATGGACTCCAGGATACTCTGCAACTTCTACAGGTGCTCCATAGAGAGGATCCTGACCTTCTACAGGTGCTCCATAGAGAGGATCCTGACCTTCTACAGGTGCACCATAGAGAGGATCCTGACCTTCTACAGGTGCTCCATAGAGAGGATCCTGACCTTCTACAGGTGCACCATAAAGAGAATCCTGACCTTCTACAGGTGCTCCATAGAGAGGATCCTGACCTTCTCCAGGTGCTCCATAAAGAGGATCCTGACCTTCTACAGGTGCACCATAGAGAGGATCCTGACCTTCTACAGGTGCACCATAAAGAGGATCCTGACCTTCTACAGGTGCACCATAGAGAGGATCCTGACCTTCTACAGGTGCTCCATAGAGAGGATCCTGACCTTCTACAGCTGCTCCATAGAGAGGATCCTGACCTTCTACAGGTGCACCATAGAGAGGATCCTGACCTTCTACAGGTGCTCCATAGAGAGGATCCTGACCTTCTACAGGTGCTCCATAGAGAGGATCCTGACCTTCTACAGGTGCTCCATAGAGAGGATCCTGACCGTCTACAGGTGCTCCATAGAGAGTATCCTGACCTTCTACAGGTGCTTGCTCCATAGAGAGGATCCTGACCTTCTACAGGTGCTCCATATAGAGCATCCTGACCTTCTACAGGTGCACCATAGAGAGTATCCTGACCTTCTACAGGTGCTCCATAGAGAGGATCCTGACCTTCTACAGGTGCACCATAGAGAGGATCCTGACCTTCTACAGGTACACCATAGAGAGTATCCTGACTGGCTGCATCACGGCCTGGTACGGCAGCTGCACCGCCCTCAATCGTAAGGCTTTACAGAGGGTGGTGAAAACTGCACAGCACATCACCAGGATGGAGCTGCCCTCCATGGAGGACCTCTACTCCCATCACCCAAGCAACAAACTGTTCTGTCTGCTGCCGTCTGGCAGGCGGTACCGCAGCATCCGGACTAAAACCACCAGACTCAGGGACAGTTTCATCCCACAGGCCATAAGACTATTGAACACCTGAACTTTTGAAACAACATCCATAACATTCATCTGGCTGCTACTTAGAAATGATTTATCTAATATATCATATTCCAATCCCTTGTATATAGACTCTCCTCCACCGGACATCCCCCTTGCCCCTCACACCCATTGCTCCCCGGGCGCTATGCAATAGCTGCCCACTGCTCCTAGTACTAGGATGGGTTAAATGCAGAGGCCACATGTCACTGTGTGTGCTGTGTGCTCTGCATGTGTGACCATTAAAGAGGGTTTCATCCCTCTGAGTCTATCTATCTTCTATCTTATTGCACTATTTCACTATTTTACAAAACAATGTTGTATTTACTTGCACTACTACCAGGTAGTACCAGCAACATATGTTCAATGGATATAGTGGACAAGAGAGCCCTGCAGAGAGTGATTAGGATGGCAGAGAAAACCGTGGGCTGCCCCCTGCCCTCTCTGGAACACATCTCCACCTCCCGCTGCCTCAGCAGAGCAAATCAAATACTAAAGGACAGCTCTCACCTGGGTCACAGACTGTTCTCTCACCTGCCTTCTGGGAGGAGAGACAGGAGCTTCAAGTCACGGACAAACAGAATCAAAAACAGTTTCTACCCCTGGGCCGTGAGGCTGCTTAACCGTAACCATCTTCACACATATACATACTTTGAATGCACTTTAAAAATTAAAAAAAAATGTTATATCAATATTTTTAACTATGTATTCCCCCCGTATGATTGCTTATGTTGTCTGTCCTACTGCCGTGTTTTTAATGTTATGTATGTCTAGTTTTGCACTCTGTATCTCGTTGTATTTTTTGTATAATGACAATAAAAGGCTTTAACTTTAACTTTTTAACTTTATATAATCAATATATTCAGAAGGATAAATAACAATTCATCTTTAGCTGCTACTGACCAACTAGAACTCCAGTTTTGGTTGTCAAACACATGCAGTTCAGTGATAACAGAGTATGTTCACGTCACACGAGGCCGCCTCAAAAAGAAAGAATAACAAATAAACCATTATTTTTGGATGAAATGCCAAAGCAGGCCCTGCTCAGCATGTGGACACAGTAACAAGTACAATATCTGCTTCCAAATTGTAGTCAAGTAATAGTATCGAGAGCCAAGTCTGCTCTTATTGGCTAAATGGCTGGCTCTGTTGTGATCGGTCAACCACTTAGAAGTGTCCTGCCCCTTAGCCTATCACGCACAATGTGTTGGAGCCCTAGGATCACAAGTGATACATAGCTATGGCACAAAGACGTTGATCAGATATGTTGTCCCTGTCTGCCTCTACTACTGTCCCCATCAAGCCATGTGTAGGTCTCTTTCTGTAAAAGCACAAATATGTTCAAACAGCTTACACAGACCCACCTTCACAATATTCATGTTTACACAGCAGTAAATATGGCGGACCCCTGGGCTTCCAGCTGTGCCTTAACCCCTCAACTTCCCTTACACATGAAATATTGTCATTACACACACCTTAGTTACTTGTGACTTCCCAATTCCAGTTTGCAGTTCAAATTGACTTCCTCTGTTTCTTATCTGAGGTGATTCAAGATTCAACAAATGTTTCTTAGTTAAGTCAGATTTTTGTATAGGCCACATGAACCTGGAGTGGGGGTCCTTTATTTATGTCTTTGTGTAAACTTCCATAAGGGGTAGAAAGGGAAATGCTGGAAACTGAGAGGATCAGTCCAATCTATTTGTGCTCTTTGCACACGTGTGCTCCTCTTGTTTTCCTCCTTGAAGAGGCACAGGTTGGGTCTTGCATGGTGGACCTGCGACCGTAAAGCACGATCCTTTATCCCTGACTTTTGGGCGGTGCAATATATCTGTGTCCCCCGTCCCCCTGCTGAGAGATTCCAGAGGCTCCTCTCTTGGCCTCTTAGGGCTCCTGGGTCACTCGTTTGTCATCACGACCTTTGACCCCTGCAGGCCAGTGTGCCGGGAGGAATGTGGGAGATGTTTACTTCGCTGAGACTGATGGTGTCCAGGTGGCGCTTCATTCTCTCTTTTTTTCTCGATCTTGTGTTTTTTCCCTGAACCAGGCATCTTGAAAGCAGCATGGTGACTAATGCATCTGTAGAGCAATAGTGCTAACACTATATCTGGTAGCACCAGTGCTTCCCAACACCAGAGTCCTACCTGGGTCTTTAGTTTCAGCTCTGTTTGTGTCAGTAAGGATCTGGACTGTTTTGCCTGGAAGGTACTGAGAGAGAGTTATTGATTGGCCATCTGTCTGGGTCTGGTCAGAGAACACACTCATCCAGAGCTCCACTTCCCAGAGTGTGTCAGCCCTCAGCCTGGCTAGACAGAGAGGGCATTCAGTAATAGGTAATGGACCCCTACTTCAACATGGTGCCATCTATCACTCTCTCACCGACCTTCCCAGTGGCTCCTCGCTGGGTCCTCATCTACTGGAAACTCTTGGAAAGTTTCCTGCCCTCCTCGGCCCCCCTCCCCCTCGCCCCTCTAAAGAGCCCATTAAACAGTGTTGTAATGCAAACAGTAAGTCCAAAGAGAGCGAGGGCCAGGTGTCGGGTGCGGAGGGGATGAGCGTCTAATGCAGCCATTACGAGTGGCGGGGAGGGTGGGTGGATTATCATAAATCCCCTCCCTCTAATGTGGACATGTCTGATCAATACCAGACTCCAGGGAGAGGATGGAGGGATGCAGGATGGAGGCAGAGGGAACCGCTTTATATTTCTCTCTGCCGTGAACGCAATGTCGCCTCGGCATGGCAGCGACACAAAGCCAAATGTTTTTGTTATCTGATGCAATATATTAGTTATAATTTGACTTATTATTATTTATTATTATTTTTGCTACATATTCTTCTTTCTATGCACAACGTATACCAAAGCAAATTCCTCGTATGTGTAAACCTACTTGGTAATAAAACCGATTCTGATTCTGACTTGGAAGTGAATATGCTACCAGTGTAACCACACAGCTGCCCACAAATGCAGTGTGTCTGTGTGTATGTGGGGGGGGGGCTGTTTTTGTTTCTGTTAATGCCTTCCCCTGCAGGTGTGTTCAGCATGTCCTCTGGAGGGCAGATTGTATTCTCACCATCAGTGACAGGCAGCTGCTTCTCATCGCTTTCTGTCATATGCCCCTTTCACTGCTCGAGACTGAACACAGTGAGATGACACGTATTGGAGAACACCCTCATCACATGGGACACTCTGTTGACCCACAAAAAGTAAGTGTGAGGATAGATGGCAGTCACAGTTGAAGTGAGAGAGCAGTCTGTCTTCAGTGTGGCTGATATTTTCAGTATAGTTTTATAACAATACACTTATTACATTTCCCACAGAGGATCAATCCCAGATAGAGTTTAAAGCAGTCCTGTCTGCGACGCTCATTCTGTGTTGACCTTATACTGTAGTTCCCTGCACAGCTAAACACTGCTATCTAGCCAGTAGGATGTATACATGCTGAACTAACATTACTGTGTGTTCTATGATTTACTCCATACATGTACATAATACAATAAAACAAACCATTGTCTTGGAGGGGTGCTGCGCCCCGCCAACGGAGCCCCGCCAACGGAGCCCCGCCAACGGAGCCCCGCCAACGGAGCCCCGCGCCCCCCCTGAAATTCAAGGTGTTATTGTATTTAATTAATTTTTATTTTAAATAATTGTTTATATATAGCACCAACTTGCAACTAATCTATATCTACTGTCACTTTTCACATTGAACATGTGCTCTTTTATAAAATAAACTAAACGCTTTCATTTTAAGTTGTGAGTTTAGTGTTTTCGACCCTAAGAAACACTGATCAATAACAGTAATCCACAAATAGAATGGAACCACGGCGGACTTCCCCCCTCCCCCCAGAACTACACATGCTGGCTATTGTGTGTTTAACAACATGTTCTATGGCACGTCTCTTTATAAGGCGTTTCCGTATTTCCCACAATTAGAAGTCGCCAGTATTAAACTGTGTACACCCTGGAGGTTTAGGGGATACGAAACACAAATCAAATGTAAAACATATAATTAATAAATGGGTGAATTCATATACCCACATGACACCTAAGGTCAGAAGAGCTTTATTTAACAGCTGGTCTTATGTCTGTGACCCCTCCTGTTTTTCATTGATAAGCCTGAAACATGCACTTGTCAAGGTTCAGAGGCACATGTTGCAAATATGGCAGTAGCCATCGATCATCTTAAGACAAGATAAGATGTACTTTATTGATCCCAAGTTGGGACATGTTTTTGTTACAGCAGCATGTACTACTTTGTTCTACTCCACTACAAATCAGAGGTTAACCTGGTATTTCTACTCCACTACATTTATTTTAGTTACTTTACAGATTTGGATTAATGATATGAAATATAAACAACCCTTAAATCAGACTTTAGTTCCACCTGACTCAAATTCAGGGAAGGTGATTGTCAAGTGCCAAAATAAACTATGCAATATATTGGACGTTAAGTACTTTGGCAGACTTCATATTTATCTGTGGATAACCCCAACGTTTTTTTCTTATTCAAGAAAACTTAAAGTATTCTTTAATGTTTAAATAAAGCCTTATTAGTTGGCCTGTTTAGCACATCCTCCTGTTAATATCTTTGGACATCCTGCACTAAACTGTTTTATTATAGAGATCACTACAGTATCTTCTTGATATTTTCAATTTTGTATGTAGGCTACTCTTAATATTTAAATGTTTTCATCAAATAAAACGTATTCAACAACAAAATTCAATAACGTGCTTTAACCACTAGGCGGTGCGGGTTAAAAAACCAGCGGTGTAGTTAATAAAAGATAATAATATCAAACATAATATGACTATTAACTTTATTGTGAAATTAAAACAGAACGGTAAAGGAAAATACCGTTTCAGTCTCTCGATTTGAAGCTTATGCATTGTACCATGAACCTGTATAGACCTGTAACAGTCAACTGCATGAGGAGTTGGAAAGGTAGTAAATAATATCTTTAAAAACTACAAAAAAATCCCTTTCTATCAGCTGTCCACCATATGATGTAAATATAACCTATTTATTTATAACCATATATCTACCTATTGGATCAAATGTAAAAGTCAGCCGAATTAGTGTTGATACTGCAAGGAGACGTACTGTATTGTGTGAAAAGAAGTGGAAGATGTTGTTTAATTGTTAATATATTTATGATCCACGTCACGTATTCAGTTTTGGCGGCATTTGTTACAGTTTGTCAAAAGGTCTTCTGATCAGGGCTCTATAAATAAAGAACTACGGCAGATATGTAATATTTAATGCAGCCGAACCGTGTATTACAATGCCGTTATATGATGACTTTCAAAGAGAAAAGCAAGAACACTCGGAATAAAGTATTATTTTATTTAAAAACTAAAGTTTTTCCGATTTGATATCGCATAAACACCATCTCCCAACATACATTGCGGCTAAAACAATCTATGTTTTAGCCTATCAAAACCTCTGAAAAAAGAAAGATGTCTCTCAGAATCGAAAGAGAAAAACCTATGGGAAAAAACACAAAAGCATTGTCCACAATTTAAACCAATAAATGTCGTATAATTAAAAAGGATAAACTGATGTTTTTTAGTTGATGAGTTCTGCAGATATCACTGTTAAATCCTTTGATCAGTGGTTTTATTATGAAAACGTAGAGACCGGAAATACTGTTTTCAACCCGTAACTTTACATGGAAGCTGCCGCATACCTCAAATCATCTTCGTAATATCTATCAAACTATAGATCCTACATATCTACTGGACGTGGATTCTAAAAGTACAATATACACTTCTACAATTTAGGATTTTACAGAGAGGGTTATTTGTAAATAAACGACCATCTGTAACGTTTGCATTCAACGGGAGCACTAGAGTGGGAAAACTTTAAAACGTAATTATAGGACGTATTAAGCGCTTGAACAAACAACATATTTGGTCGTAATAAGGGCCTGAACAATCGGCCCATTTGGTCATATGACTTGGAGGACTTGTTGATATACAGAGTAGGTTTCAGTTATTTCATGAAAAAATGCTACAGCTCCTCAAGACCCACTGTGGTCACTGGGCAGCCCTTTAATGGACTATGACAGGGGTTGGCAACAGGCGGACCGCGGTCCGGATCCGGACCCAGACGCCGACCTATACGGACCAAGCCCCCAGGAAATGCGCCGGACTCAGATGAAAATATTAGTGCTGGCCAAACGGCGGTACTACACTTCCGTTTGGTTGCCAGGCCCGGAAACACTTTTCCCCATTGACTTACATGGGGAAAGAGTGGTCTGTAAATCGTTGGATAATTTTTTTTAAACTAAATAAACTACTCAGTATGAACACTTGTATAGCCCTTATTAAAAACATTCGTTCCTCAAGTGGTAATAATGTGCTAATAACGTTATTCTGAGAGTTATTTCCCTCTGCATTATGAACGTGCATCTAACCCACGGGACCGCGCCGCCCGACACGTTCATGTTACGTGTCCCACCAATCAGAGCACACTGTCCTCACCGGGAGGGTGGGGGCTGGAGCTATTGTAGCTACAACGAGCCGTTAAAGGCAGAGAGTGAAATTCAGTGAATACACGTAGTTTACAGAGATGCTGTTTGAGAAACCAATGCCCCCGAGGAGGTTAGGTCACACACACTTAAATCATGTGCACATGGATAGGATACTAAATACATTTGCACACATCTTGTGTCCATATCTTTCTGTTTTGGTGGTCACGCCACACCGTGCACATGCATGCATGCGCGAGTCATAGTGAGATATCTGGATTAAAGGGAAATGGAAACACTTTTCAAACTGCTTTCCATACGACAATATTCCCATTAGGAAATGTATTTATGTAGTCTATTTCCAATGTAAACGATCGAGATACGCACATTTATTTTTTGAAATACGCGCCTAATGACCTTGGGCGCTTCCATCGATCTGGGACTTTCCCAGTGACGTCACTGTGTGGGTACGGCTTCCTGGGCCAAAGCTCAATACAGCTGCAAACAACATGGCGTGCAATGCACCAGTGGTTTCCAACAAAAGAAAATGGTCGTCGTCAGGAGCGTATTGTATTGCCCCAGGCTGCACAAATGGTTTTTATACAAAGAAGGAAGAAGTACATTTCCATAGGCTGCCACTAAAGGATGAGAAGCTGCTCAAAGCATGGGTTATTTCCATGAAACGGTCTGATCCACCGCTGAATCAGTACGCACGTGTGTGCAGCGAACACTATACAAATGACGATTATGTCCACAAAATGAGGTTTGATGAGTCTGGATGCCTGGTTCAATACGGATTTTTGAAGCCAGGATCTGTTCCCACAATATTCGATTTCTCATCGTATGCAGTCGGGAACACCGACCGTCCCAGCACGTCGGCCGCGCAAGACAATGACACCAGTGTCAACAAACGTGAAGTTCTAGCCACCAAACGAGCTGCTTCAGCTGCCGAGAGAGAGGTAAATATTGCAGCACTACCAGATTACTAGCACACACATGTATTTACTGATAGTGTGACCTTATTAATTTATGTATATATAAAAATATATATATATATATATATTATGTAATAATTAGGGCTGTCAAGTTAACGCGTTAATAACAATAAATTAAAAAAAATTAACACTACTAATTATTTTAACGCTATTAACGCATGTGTATTTTTTTTCCTCGGCCGCCCCGTAGTTTCAGAGCGCATCGAGTTTAAAATACTATCTACAAGCTGATGCTGACAGCCCCGCTCCTGCCGCCCGCTTGTGGCAGACCACACTTCCACGCTCACCGGCAGGCACCGACTGGCCATCGGGAGGACCGGGAGGGTGTGTGTATGTGTAGCCCGAGCGAGCGAGAGAGAGACCTTACGTGCATTGTTGTTGTTAGCATCTGGTGCTAGCTAGCTGCGCTAACGGATATAAGGAGCTGTTTAAATGAAAACAGAGGAGCGACATTTCACCACAACTGTGCCGAGCACTTGACTTTATGCAGGAAGCCAGACAGCGGGACATTGTAGGAGAAGTCAGCACACTCAGCTCGGATAGTGCGCGCAGCGTCCAGGCAGCTCCCGTTCGAGCATAATATGCCTTGAGTTGCACATAGCTCCAACGATCCATCACACACACACACACACACACACACACACACACACACACACACACACAAACACACACACAAACACACACACACACACACACACACACACACACACACACACACACCTTTTGTATTGTATTATTGTATGAGAGAGGTTCCAGGTTGAATTGAGGCGAATATTTGTAATGTTCAGAGGTTGTTGTGTTTAATATTCATGAGAATATTTGTCATTGTTCAAATGATAATAAACATTAGCATAAAGCATATTTGTCCACTCATATGTTGATAAGAGTATTCAAAACTTGAAAAATATTCCTCTAAGGTACATTTAGAAGAGATAAAAAATGTGCGATTCATTTGCGATTAATCGCGATTAACTATGGACAATCATGCAATTAATCGCGATTAAATATTTTAATTGACTGACAGCCCTAGTAATAATGTAATGGAACTGGTGGTATCCCACTCGGCGAGTTCAGAACCGTCCATACTTTCGGCGGATTCCGGATCGTATGCCACTCTAGTATTAGACCGAATCGGTTCATAAGCATAGGCCATGGGATGCCTGGTAACTGTAGATGCTTCCACATCAAAGTCATCTCCCCACGAATAGTCAAATTCATCGTTCAAAACGTCGATCTCATTGAAAAATTCCTCCATCGCTGCCATATCTGCCACGTTGTGTTGACTTCCGGTATGGATACCCGGAGCGAGGACCCACACAGTGACGTCACCATTTGGGACTCCCCTAATGGCAGTGGCCTGGTCCTGGAATTCCCCACCCGGCCGGCGGATAATTAATTTTCTTTTGGCAAGTAATATCATATACAATAAATATTACGATCAATATCCATTATAAAATGAATAAACTACCGGAATATTATAGCTGTAATTGTGTTTCCTTTCCCCTTTAAGAGGTTGCTTTTTCTTTGCACAGCATGAAAGAAAGGCCAAATGAATGGGCTGTGATTTTAGTTTTTTTAAGCAGAGGTTGAGTTCAATCATTTGTACGACCCTCCGAGGATGTTGTAAAAATGTAAAGGAAAAAGGTTCCCCACCCCTGCTGTAAATAATAATAAAAACCCTTGATTTATAACTTAACATCTCTGTCTCCTATTGATCTGAGTATATTATAAAGAATAGCCAGTTAATTGAAGCATTATAGCACAGGCCTTTGTCAGATGGTATATTACCCTGTTTTTTCTCTGCTTCGAATAGTTCTCTCTTTTTTCACCATACATGTGCGTTTGCATCACTGTAACCAAAGAGCACCTGCATGTGTATGAGAATGGCCCTGACACCATTTCAGCCCAGATCTAAACTCCTGGCAGGACAAGCTCCAGCTCAATTCTCACACTGAATTTAAACAAAGTGAGTGAGGGACTGCAATATAAGAGGGAAAGAAAGAGAAACTTTAAAACTGTTCATTTGTTATGATGTGTAAAGACTGATATTGTTCTATAATCGGCTGAAACTGTTAAAGAGCCTGTGACACGGTGTTCCCCCATCATCCAAACCCATCAATTTGAGTAAATATTGTCCCCTTGAAAACCGTTACTGAACTGATTTTGGATATTTGTACTTTGATAACCATTAATCTGCCCTTCAATGTTGACAATTTTCTGGATTTTCTCGGGAATTCTTCAAGTCCTGTCAAATGATGTGTGACGTCATTGCGGGCACAGCGCTCCAGCTGCACCGTTCCGGATCCCAGCATCTGCATGTTAACCTTTATATATATATACAGTCAGATAAACGCACAACGGCGCACACAGCAGCAAGCTCAGACAGCGATGACAGTTTAATTTTGAACGTGTTTGAGAGCTCACATGAGGCTGAAGGATCGGTTTATGTTGTATCTGTTAGAAGTTTAGGAATGAGGTGCGTCAATATGGGCGATCATACGGTCATGTAGCCAGTGGTGGAATGGGACTACAAATCATCCCGGGACTCTCGACCGGCCCACTTCGGTACCGCTAGTAAATTGTCAACGGGGGGAGTGGGGGATGTCAGGGGCGGCGGGTGCTGTAGATAGTAAATGTAAATATGTAAATATTTGTGTCACTGCATCCTGGTAAAATACAAATATAATGTATAATGTCTGTGTCTTTGACCTTAGCGGTGCTAGCCACCTGTGCCCTGTACTACGAAGCCAGTTCAACAGACCCTGGATATGTTTGAGTAACAAACAAACTAACAACAACAAACTAACACACGAGATCTCGCTAAGCGGTCCTACGACGCTGGTTATCAACTCGGTAAATCAAGCCAGGGTTTCTCTCTCCAGCTGAGAGCACGTTCACGTCTAAGACACGAGTGGATCTGACTTTAATTACATTTGACTCAAGTGTTTCGTCAACATAATGTGTTGCTTAAAATAATACTTCTGCATACATTACATTACATTACATTGCATTTAGCTGACGCTTTTATCCAAAGCGACTTACAATAAGTACATTCGACCAGGAAGACACAACCTTGAAGAAAACAGAATCATATAAGTACATCAGGTTTCATAGAGCCAATCATTTCAAGTGCTACTCAACTGGCTTTAGAGGAGCCAGTCCTTTAATAGTATATAAGTGCTCTGTTAGCAGTTCTTTGTTAGTCATTCTATCGCTCGAAGTGGAGTCGAAAGAGATGAGTTTTCAGTCTGCGCTGGAAGGTGTGTAAGCTTTCTGCCGTCCTGATTTCAATGGGGAGCTCATTCCACCATCTTGGAGCCAGGATAGCAAACCCACGTGTTTTTGCTGATGGGAACTTGGGTCCCCTTCGCAGCGAGGGTGCAGCGAGTCGTTTGGCTGATGCAGAGCGAAGTGCACGTGCTGGGGTGTACGGTTTAACCATGTCCTGGATGTAGGAAGGGCCAGATCCATTCGCAGCATGGATACAGTATGTGACACTGTAACGGAGCCTACACACGGCGGCGTGCGTTGCCGCTTGGCGGTGGGCGTGTCTTGAGCTTGGGGAGTCAACACGAGCAGCCCGACCAACAACCAACCACATGAATGTCCCGCCCCGGACATACAAAGCAAAGCATTCATGCTACATCCATGCTGGCTAAATATACTGTCTATGCTTGCTAGCTGTCCATTCAAATGAAGTACACTGGATATAAACTACCACCTACCAGTTTCACCCTCTGTCTCTGCCACCTCCCCCCATGCCTGGCTCCTCCGGTTTGTATCCCTGTATGTAAAGAGGGACTGGTCATAGAGTACCGGGTGATTCCCTACCGCCACGATCATGTTCTCCTTCTTTTGTTGACATATGGGATATAACTGCGGTCTGGCTCTCCCAACATACACACGGTTTGATTGGCTAGTGCTTGTCCTGTCAGATTTACATACGAGGGATTTGATTGGCTGACGCCTCCGTCGAGGTGGCAAAAGTAGAACATTGCTCTACTTTTGCAGCGAGCACCTCGAGAGAAGCTACGCTTTGCTCCCACAATGCAGTTCGGCGAATCGTGATGTCACCCCATTCAAAGTGAATGGGCAGAAGCGTTGAAGCGGCAACACACACCGCCGTGTGTAGGGGCCGCAAGTGTTGCACGGCCAGATACGGCTCAGCTGACTCAGATAAGGAAATATATGATATATTATGATATTATATGATCGATGATCTGATTGATGATGTAATATGAATGATAAGTGCGACACGTCGGCGTCTTCTCTGCATACGGCAGTTTAAACTGTATTTCCTTTATCCTGTAATATGACTTGAGAGATTTAAACTCCGCACACTGAGTCTCTTTTCTATAGACGCCGGAGGCGGGCAGCGTCAGGTAAAAGAAGTTATTTAGCCTTCCCAAACCTGAGCCTCACGCGCCGCCTATGGGGGATGTGCTAGTGACTTATCCGACCGGCCCACTTCGGTACCGGCCCATCGGGATTCGTCCCGATGACCAGTCCGCCACTGCACCCAGCCCACGTAAACTGTCAACGCGGGGAGCCTCGCTGCGGGGAAATGGTGGACCTAGTGTCCCGATCGGAGTGGGAATAATAATAATAATAATCCGTGCATTTTATCCATTAATTTCCCCAACATTGTGGTAAAAAAACCACGTTTAATCCATGTTGGTGTACTACAACTACAAAAAGCATGGGTTTGTTTTCTCATCAGGAAATGCAGACCGGCACAAACAAACGATTTTTAATCATCATCCTCACGATCATTTAATGTATCATATGTTCGCCGAATTGACATGAAAGAACTAATAAATGTAGTTTCATCCACTTGAGTTTACAACTACAAAAATAATCGATTTGTTTTTAAATCACATCCTACGGGAGGAAATTCAGCAGCTCTCACTACCGATTTTTAATCCTAATGTAATCATCATCTTCACCACGATCATTTATGTTTATGTCGCCGAATTGACATGAAAGCACTGACACATGAATATACTGTAGTCAACTTCATTAAAACGTTATTAACGTGCCTAATCTCAGTAATTCATCATTTCTACGCATGACAACACACTTTGTCTGTGTTTGGCTCTCTCGCCGCACAGTGAAGCGTTCCCGCATTGACGTCACTTCCGGCTTCCCCCAAAACGAAGGAATTTCCCCGCGATGTTCGAAATTATTGATATTTAACGGAACGGTATCGCTTTTTCTTTTTTAAACTGACGGTTCGAGAAGACTAGTAGCCCAATATTTCATTGCACAACAGTTGTTGGGATGCTGTCACAGACTCTTTAAGTCATGATGTGAAACGGTTAACAAAGAAAAAGGGAAACTCAAGCTGCTGCTACACTTTATTTTATTTATCTAAAATTAAGCACTTTTAAGATGCACATATTTTCAAAAGCTATTTTATTTATTTTCTCTAATTTATTTTTAAATGCAGCCCAAGAGGAACATTACACATATCCACAGTATTTACTGTATATCTGTATAGTTCAATGTTAATAGACAATAAATATTGTTGTTTTTGAATTGTACCTCCTTTATTTGATTGGCAGTCAGATGCAGACGTTGATAAAGCTACAGTTACTTCAATATACATCACACTAATTCATGAAGCAAGTTAGACATTTTGATGTTCCGGACCTTTGCATGGGGACATTTTCTCTAACTGGACCTCGCTGAATTTTAATTGAATACCCCTGGTATGACAACACTGTGGTTGAAGCAGACATGTGGTTAACGTTGAGAATTCTAACAAAACAACGTTCATGAAAATACTGTCGTTTATGAAGTAAATTACTTATGTAACACATTAAACCGTTGACAACGCAATCGTGTCTCAACACAAAAACAATATTTAAATGGTTTATTTCTATAGACTACTAGCAATACAAAATATGATTACATATTCTTTATTAAGTTTTATTTATTTGTCTATTCCAGAATAATTTATTTGACCCAAACCATTCTGGGTAGTGCCACAGTGACGCGTCCTAAAACCCGGAAGTAAGTTAGCATTTTTACCACTTCCGGTTCCTTCGACAAAAAGCAAAGCAAGTCCATAGGATTTTGGAAAATATCTGGAATTAAGGTCTGTGGTTGACACAAATTCAAGAGACGGATCACGTTTTGTTCTACGGCATTAAATACATCAGCAGTGACCCCACTTCACGTAGTTTACGTGTCTGAAAAACGATGGTTGTTACCGAGTGGCTGAATAGGACTACAGAAGTTGTCGAGGTCGTTTTACGTCATTACACCGAACACGTAAACCCTCCTCTAAGTTTGTTTGCCCTGTTCTGCTTGAAAGCAAGTACCTGCCTCCTGCAAACTGTTCAAACAAACGCTTTTGTACCATTTTGAATCTGTAGTTTTGAATATGGATCTTAAGTTGGCGTGACGTTGAAGCAGCGACCCTTATAACGTTAGCATTTTGCTTCTGACGACTAGATTTATGATTTAAAAATGATAAAAGTAGGGTAGAACAGGGTTTCCGTTAGCCGGTAATTACCGGTTTTTAGCTGGTAAAATTTATTTTTAAAAGAAATTCAAAACCTGCCGGTCAAAATGTCCGGTAATAATTAGGGATGCTCCGATCGATCGGCCGCCGATCATTATAGGCCGATATTCACTCTTAATAGTTTGATCGGTGCTCTCTGTAAAGGCCGATCAGGAGAGCTGGATCTGATCGATATGGACACAAACGCGAGGGAATTATAACCGGACGCGAGACAGAGATCAGAGATCAGCTGCTGAGTCTGACCGAGACACGGGCCGTTTCTCAATGTCGAGTATACCTGCTGCAGAGCCACTATTTCAAGTATACTACGTCATAGAGTGGCGCAGAATGCTGGGCATTTAACACGCATTTAAACAGTCCTTCGGTGCCACTCGATGACGTAGTATACTTGAAATAGTTGCTCTGCAGCAGTTTTACTCACGATTGGGGCCCAATCCCAAACCGCCCCCTACACCCTACCCCTACACACTCCCCCTCCGTTTGTGCGTTCGCGCGGAGCGTCCGCCATATTAAGTGCTGTTCCAAACCAATGAGTGTGGAGCGGTGTGGAGGGGGAGTGGGCTATCAAGCCCTCAAACAGCAAGTCTGCAGCGGTGCTGACTTGAGACCGGTCTCTACCTCACCGGAGTCACGCTATGTGTGTCCGTCGGGAAACAAGCTGTTAAAAAGTAGTTCCAGCAAACACAATTAAAGATGTTTGGAGTTTTATTTGAGTTATTAATTTACTTTGTTTGTCTAAGAGATGCTGATTTGAAACCGTTGTTACATACAGTTACGGCATTTCCTGTTTCTGCCGGAGAGAGGGGAGTTTGTCCAAAAGTTTTCCGCTGTATTTATACCCTTGAACCCTCAATTGAGGGAACTTCATTCAGATGCGAGTGTGGCTACAGATGGAGTTCACTCCGTCACAAAGGGGTAGGGCCGAGGGGTGATTTGGGATTGGGCCTGAGAAACGACCACGCAGCTCTGCATGATCACCTGAAGCCCCGCCCACTGTTTAGCGAGCTGCATGAGAAATTGACGGGCTGTCAGGAGAGAGGGAGGGAGAGAGGAAAAGAGAGGGTCCGTTTCTCCCGTGTTATTATCCAAAGTTAACGTAAACTTTTGAATAATGTACTTTATCTACTACAATTAGTTTGTTTGAATGTATTATTATGTTGTTTGTTGTTTGTGGAAGCGCATCATTTATTGAAAAATGAATCTGAACTTTTCGATTTGTTACGATTCCGTTTTTTTCGACGGGAGAGGTGGGGGTAAGAGGGCCTAGGTATAAAAGTCACGTTTCGCCACTGTGTTCAATGCATGATAAAAAAGTTTCTCCCACCTCCCTTTTGGTTTCGAGACGTCTGTCTCCGGTCTTTAATCCGTGTCATATCATACATTGTCTTGCACTGCTCTGCGACGCTGACATCATATTCATTATCAAACATCTTCAAGCTGCACACAAACCATGGATGTATTATTGACAAGGGGCATTCTTCTTCATCCTCTGGACACATTGATATCAACATTGTAAAGTATAAATATTCTGACGTAAATTTACATTTAATGAACATTCTGGGTATTTTACACATTTAAAACCAACTTTTAAAATTATAAATATTGACTGAAATGAAAAACCTCTCAAAAAGGTTCAGCCACTTAATATCACCTAGCCCTGGTTTTGAAACGACATCATCCAATGTCATACTCGTGCTGAAGTGTGCACTGGTCTTAGGTTTTTTGAAAGGTAATGCAAACCTGGGCCTGGTTTCTCCAAAGAGAAATTAAAAAACACTGCAACAGTGTGACATTTTTATTTTTCCTATGCTTAGTATTTTGTCTACATTCAGATTGATAATATATTTGTGCATGCATTTGTTTGAATATACGCACATGTGTACCGTGCCCTCCCACCCTCTAAACTAGGGATTCCCCGAATGCCACCGTGTAATTTGAACACTGGCTAGCACTGAATATTCTCAAGAGACAATTAAGAGCTTGATTCAGTCATCTCTTTAAAGTCGATGTCCACAATAACCACATGCTGCCTGTGTGTGCACTGTGTGCCATGTGTGCACTGAGCTGGCTCCAATCAGAATCGGCCCATTTACTTCGATGTCCATTTCACTTTACCCACTGACTAAAGAGCGAAGAATATATTCATAGTAAGCACTAATATGCTGTGGTCTTCTTTTAACATTTGAAGTGCACTCAGTGACCAGCTCTGCTTTCACTAACGCTGTTTTATATAAACCCAATCTCTGAAAGCCCTGCGCCTCCCACACAGGAGCAGGCTGACCTCTCCGTGCTGCATTGTGAAAGTGCTCTCCTCACTTTTTTCTTGTTACATCGTTTTCTATCTCCTTCAAACATAATCACATACATACTGTTGCATGATTGAAATACTTCGGCCCCCATATCCGCTGGGCAGGAATGAGCAAACTCTAGTCCTTACTGTTATAAAAACCCCGTCTATCATCCATACCTTTCACCAGCTCAGACTCCCCTCGTTTCAATTTGGAGCAGCCTTTTGTGCTCTCTGATTTTCAGCGACCAAATGGCAGTGTGTGTATTGAGTAAGACCTCAGTGCTGGAGCCTGGTACGGAGCGTGTGCACAACGGGAGGTGATAGCCCCCCTTGTTGCCTCTCTTACTGTCATCTAAAGTGAGGAAAGGCAGGCGGATACTTGGACGACACACATGGCATGTACACACACACACTCACACACACACACGCTCACACACTCACACACACACACACACACACACACACACACTCACACACTCACACACACACACACACACACTCACACTCAACTACGATTTCAACGTGCCTTGGAGTTAGGCTGCGTTGGGGCAGGTTCTGCATGACACAGTAGTCAGCAGAGAGGAGTAATAGGCAGTATACCAAAGTGTTTCAAGCTCACTTTAAAGTTGAACTACAAATGGATCGTAAGTAATTATATGTTGTATTTGTGAGATGTATTCATATGGAAATACAAGCAGAGGAATTTTCTTTATATTGTTGAAAAATCACCAGTGGCAGTTTTTCCTTTTATGAAAATATGGCTGTCAACAAAATCTATTAGATAATTAACAATTTAATCTTTATGAAAACACATGGTTCCAGCTTCTTGATCAATGTAATGTTCTAAGGTTTCAGACTGAAGGTTGGACAAAACTAATAATGTAAAGATATGTAATAGAGTAATAGCTATTCTTCACATTGCTGTTTTTTTAACATGATTTAGCAATTAATAAGTGATTGTCCAAATAAGCCATTAGGGGTTTGTGTACAAGGCTTTTAACAGCATAAAGGTTTAACAGCATGTTGACCATCATGGTAACAATCATGAAATATAAGCCACTAAATGTCGAGCATGCGCCTCACATCCTCTGACCCGACAGAGGCCCAGTCCGTCGCTAAGCCAACAGTGACAGATGTGTGCAGGTGTAGAATGTGGCTCTGCTTCATCAAATAAAGGAAGGGTTGAGGAGTGTGTAACGCTCTCCCAAAGCTGCTCCTCTGCTCCACTCGTCCGCTCTCTTCCCTGCAGGACAGCTAATGACAGACATGTAAGTAGGCAGCGTGACTGTTGTGCTGCACATGGAGGTTGTTGCCGTGGTTTCTCCGCTCAGCCTCGGGGCGCAGATACAGCCGAGCTCCAGCAATCTGACAGCAGCCCTAATCCAGGCCAGGTCTGCGGCTGTTTGCTATGCATCCCTCAGGTATGGAATAAATACAAGGCCGGTAAGCAGATCTGCGAGCCGGGCGGCCGCAGGGGGTGGAGGGCTTTCCAACCGTTGCCTTACAAGCCTTGACGGGATGTCTCTCATCCATATATGAAACTTCATAACATTTAGGCTTTTCACAAATAAGAACAGCTTTGATCTCCTGTGGAAAGTCATGCAGTTTTAAGGTCCAACTTCAAGGGCCATTAACTGCATTTTTATCAGTTAGCGAAGCTGCTTGGCAAATTTCTGAATGTCAAGTCAGGGTGTGAGGCTAGCCTGGAGATCAGAGACGCCGCTTTGTGATTGGAGGGTTGGCCCGTTGAGTTGGGAGAATGTGGTTGAGGGAAGAGGATGAGTAATACCCTCCCTCCCACTTCAGCCGAGTTACCTTTTAGCGAGGCACTGACCGTCCCACTGGGTGAAGGAGAAGCATTAGATGACACGAAACGCTGTTAGTTGTACTGTTCTCGGGGCCAATAAGAAGAACGGAACATGAAGGAGAGTTCCTTTTGCACTTTCTAATTACGGAACCTTTTCAAGTGTGTCTCAACATGGTTGCACCCCCACTCCTTCCCTCCATTCCTCCCCGAAGCTGCCACAGGTAGAGCACCAGGTGTGCCTGTTTAGACCTGCTGTGTAATGTGTGGATTAGTAGAAACCTCTAATGGCTCAAATCTTCAGAGCTCAGCCACCGAGGGGAGAGAGGAGCGAGAAGAAGACAGGCAGAGAAGAGAAGAGCTGGGTAAGACAGCCATGTAAGCTGATCAGTCTTGAATGGGCCGTCCAGCTGTTTGAATGTACAATAGGTGATATAACAATAAGACATAAGGAAACGAGTGGCAGTTCTCTTGTATTCTATTCACCTTGCAGCCGTGTAAATGCTGTTCGTGGCATGTCACTCTCACAGGGACTTTACTTTACATCAACATACATAATGTGTGATGAATGATATGGAAACATAGTATTATTAAATGATTATAACATTTAGAGCTGAGATGATTGGCTAATAAACTAGCAGAGAATAAATGGGTACTATCAATGAATCAGTAAATACTATCATATCTCATGTTTCAAGCAACAATCCCATCACAGGAACATGCCATATGCCCTTGTGTTTTTATATACTTTCCATAAGTTAAATATCTATATATTTATATTTCTTACTTCCTCTGCAGCAGTGACCATCAACTGGTGGCCTGCGGGCCACATTCGGCCCGCCAGACTTGCTCATACGGCCCGCACGGCGTGGTGACTGGCATTGGCGGAGTGGTTAGTGCAGTGGTTCCCAACGTGGGGGAGGCGCAGAGGCATGGGGGGGAGGGATGGTTATTAACAATAAAAAAATCATAATTTCAAAAAGTATTGATTGGAAAATATGGGTGGGATGGGTCATGACCTAAAGAACGAGATCGCGGATACAAGCGGCCGAGATGGGTTTCCTCCGCCGGGTGGCTGGTGTCTCCCTTAGAGATAAGGTGAGAAGTTCGGTCATCAGGGAGGGACTCGGAGTTGAGCCGCTCCTCCTTCGCGTCGAAAGGAGCCAGTTGAGGTGGTTCGGGCACCAATTAGGATGCCACCTGGGCGCCTCCCTTCAGGCACGTCCAGCTGGGAAGAGACCAAGGGGTAGACCTAGGACCAGGTGGAGGGATTATATCTCTTCGCTGGCCTGGGAGCGCCTTGGGACCCCCAGTCAGAGCTGGTTGATGTCGCCAGGGAAAAGAAAGTTTGGGGCTCTCTGCTGGAACTGCTACCCCGCGACCCGACCACGGATAAGCGGAGAAGATGGATGGATGGAAAATATGTGATACATATCTGCGTGGGAGGTGTTGCAGCATAACATTCCACTGTAGCGCCCGGTACCTTAACGGGAAACCCCAAAAGAGATCTCTGGCGCCACCACTGAGCCGGACTATTTGTGTTGGGGGCCCGACTTTTTCTTTCTCCAAAGAACAGTTTGAGAACCACTGGGTTAGTGCGTTCGCCCCCCACTCATGTCACCTCGAGTTACACGGGTTCGAGCCCCACGCTCGACAAGAAGCGTCCTTGTGCCCTTGATCAAGACACTGCATTCCCAAAGGTGCTGCATATGTGATATATATATATATATAAAGATGATGATTACTTTTATAAAAAAATGAGGAGAAGTTTATGTTTATGTTTCGTTCTTTGGTTTTTCCGTTTCAAAACCGAATAGGACAAACTAAAAACTAAAAACCGGTGTTGTTTTTTTGTTTTTCTGTTTTAAAACCAAAACGGGTAAACAAGAAAGTTACCGGTTCGCCAAGGAGGAAGTGGAGCACACAGAAGACAACATATTCATCAATTATATATATAAATAAATATATATATAATTTATTATGATTTATATATAAATATAATTATATATACAGATCTCTGGCCCCCGAAAGTGAAAGTGTTTTGGCCCTTGGACAGATGTAGTGGTGACCCTGCTCTACAGGACTCTCTGGAGCCCGTCTGCCCACACTGATGATGTCTTTGTCCTCATCAGTGTGTCTGTGCGCGGTGTCCCCGCAACGTCTTGTTATGGCTGTCCTGATGTGACACCTGCATGTCCACACAGGGCTTAACAACAGGCTACCTTATGCTACTTGTTACTGTGTGTAATGTGGTTACCCCCCCCCACACACACACACACACACACACACACACACACACACACACACACACACACACACAGACGAACCTTAAGTCTGAGAAACCTGTGATTCAAAACTAGAAGCATTTGATAAAGTAAACGGAGTTGCAGATAAGAGCGGGCCGACGATGTCTTCTGAAGTGTTATGGCTGTGGACACAGAACCTGAGGTGTGGAGGTTTGATACCCGACTCTTCAGGTACACATATTCCTAAAGATAACTAACTCACATTCTGTTTTTGTCCTGCGTGAAGTCCCTCTTCCCGAGCAGCACTCTTACTGACACATTCCTGGCGGCACAAGGAATAACTTGTTATGGAGGCTGCTCACAGAGCTGTGTTAAGGTAACGCAGACACACACACACACACACACACACACACACACACACACACACACACTGGGCTGTGTGCACCGAGAGGGGCTACGTTGATTTAGGGCATTACTCAGACAGAGAGAGTGTTGGGGGGGGGAGTCTCCCCTGACTGCATTAAGAGAGCCTCCAGCCTTTGTGATTCCTTTTGATCAAATCTCTGTGAAAGATGAGTGTCATGCCCTCTTCCAGCCAGCTGTGAGGGGACTGCCCTGTGACTCTGAGGGGTAGCGTGTGTGTGTGTGTGTGTGTGCATGTGTGTGTGCGCGGGTGTGTGTGTGTGTGCACATGTGTGTGTGTGTGCACGTGTGTGTGTGCGCGGGTGTGTGTGTGTGTGTGCACGTGTGTGTGTGTGTGTGTGCGTGCGTGGGTGGGTGTGGTGTGTGGGTGCGCGTGGGTGTGTGCGTGTGTGTGCGTGCATGTGTGTGTGTGTGCGTGTGTGTGTGTGTGTGTGCAGGACGGGGAGGGAGCAGGCAGCTCCTGAGGTGAGAATGCTGAGTGGGAGGATCTCATTCCGATCCCCTGTGCCCAGTTCCAACACACACTCTGAACATCTTGAGTAGTTTAGAGCCAGTCCAACGTTAGAGGAGAGGAAGCAGAGCAGTGTGTGTGTGTGAGTGTGTGTGTTTGTGAGTGAGAGTAAAAGCACAGTGACTTCTCTTTTTTTGTAGTGTTCCGTGTGTGTGTGTGTGTGTGTGTGTGAGTGTGTGTGTGTGTGTGAAGGAGATGCTGCTGGGTGTGATGGCTCCTCTGCGTTAGTATCTGTGGACAGGAGAGTTGGAGCCAGTTGTTTGGTTGGACTCGCGGGGAATGGCAAACTCCACGGTATCCTTGGAAACATCCGCCTAAATGACAATGGCCGAGGTAAGAGAGAGAGCTTTTCACTGCTGCGCTCACCTCCTCACACACACACACACACACACACACACCCACACACACACACACACACACACACACCAGCGGGACATGTCCAACAAAGACAAAGTGAAGGAGTTTGGATCAGAGTGACGCGCGGGAGAACTTTGCTGAGACCTAGATGTGTGTACTTGAGGATGCGTGCTTTATGGCGACGCGGGGAGCACGGCTGTGCTGTGCTCCAGAGCTGACGTGCAAGTTGTGACACGGTGACTAAAGAGCGGCAGCTTTGGAAATCTTCCGAGTGCCGAAGCTCAGCTTGCGATTAGTTTCAGTATGATGACAAAGAGTTACTTTGTTTACACTTTACTTTTGACCAATACTTTTCCTTTTATCTTTTCACAAATGTTAAAACAAGCACAAGCTGCTCTTCAAAAACGTCCTCTAATTACAATGGTATGAAAGAGGCTGTTTTTGTTGCATGAAGAACGGCTCAGAGAATAAGGGTTCTCCATCTGAGCGCTGTGGCAGCCTTTCAAGCTCTCTTGAAAGGCTTCAAACTCATTCATTACATTTCTGTTACTTTGAGTGGCTCTCACACACTCGTGCTCCAGTCAGTGTGACGGGACTGTCCTTACATGCCTTCTGAGATAGCCAGAAACCACTCGTCAACAACAACAACAACAACAACAACAACAACAATGCAAACTTCAGCACAGACAGGCATGCTTCATCTGAGGAGGGAACAACTTCTCTTTCCTCCATTTCCCCCTTATCTGCCCGTCTTTGTCTGAGCGCTGCTCACCGCCGTACGGCAGGGTTTAACAGCCCGAAAGGACCATTTAGTGTGTGTGTGTGTGTGTGTGTGTGTGTGTGTGTGTGTGTGTGTGTGTGTGTGTGTGTGTGTGTGGGTGGGTGGGTGGGTGTGTGCGTGTGTGGGTGCGTGTGTGTGGTGTGTGTGTGTGTGTGTGTGTGTGTGTGTGAAGACGAGCTGGAGTCTAATTCATCACAAACATGTAAATATATTTATTGAACTTACAGCTGAGACAAAAACACATTTCAACCGTTTTATGTTTCTGCTAATTAGCTTAAAAGTATATATTTATTTTGCTTATGATTGTTTTTATTTAACCAGTTTTTAAATATATATCTTGGAGACGTTTCTCGTCACTTATCATCTTAACTATTGAAAGCATAACAAATCAATAGGATATAAAAACTAAATGAAGTGTTATGATAATGTATCAGATATGTCTGTGTTATAAATGTGGGTGATCTGAATTCATTGTATTCGTTGTTAAATATCAAATAATAAAAAATTAAAATGTAAATACTGAAACAGGATTGTAAAGCAAAGAGAATCTTTAAAATGCACTTAAAATATGATGAAATCCAGCCACATGTTGGCATGTGGTGTGTGTGTGTGTATGTGTGTGTGTGTGTGTATGTGTGTGTGTGTGTGTGTGTGTGTGTGTGTGTGTGTGTGTGTGTGTGTGTGTGTATACTGGCCCTCAGTGGCCTTTCTGTGACACACTCATGTCCGTCTCTTTATTCATGCTGCTCTCTCTCTCTGTCTTTACCGTGTTTCCTCATTCTACCTCCAACTCTGGGGCTCTCTGTTCTTCTTTGGTTCTGCATGGCCTGAGGACACACACACACGAGCACACACACGAGCACACACACACACAAGCACACACCCACACACACATGTTTGTAACAGAAAACAACTCATTGGGTGCTGCTTGTCTTAACAGAGTTGCACTTGGCTGTGTGCGTGTTTATCTGTGTGTGTGTGTGTGTGTGTGTGTGTGTGTGTGGTGTGTGTGTGTGTGTGTGTGTGTGTGTGCTCCAGCCTTGTACCCCCTTCAGCATCTCCTCAAGCTGTGATCTGCCCCCCCTGGTCCCAGCATACCCCCTTAACACCCCCTAAACTCCACACACACACACACACACACACACACACACCCACGCGCACACACACACACACACACACACACGCACACGCACACACACAGCAGCCACCCCTTGCATCTGCCACAAAGAGGCTTGTGAGGATTTGTCAGCCAGATGTGACAAGATCGTCAGGAGGCAGCGAGTGGAGGGCAGATCTGATATGAATCAGAGCGTAGCTGGGAGCCGAAGTCTCTCACACTCAGTGTACTAACATGTTCCCCTCAGTTACTCCCTCTCCGAGCCAAACACTCCCTGCCAGTTCCTAACGGGGAGCCTCACACACCAGGAAGCCAACTAAACTTGGCTTCGCCTCCTTCTCCCCCCACTTTGTCTTGACTTTTTTTCCTTTAAAGGAGCTTTCCTCATGGACACTCAGGTAACGAGCTGCTACCTTTTTGTTTGCTGTGGCGTTGGAACATGTGGTGTGTGTGTGTGTGTGTGCGTGTGAGTGTGTGTGTATGTGTGTGTGTGTGTACTTGCGTGTGTGTGTGCGTGCGTGTGTGGGTGTGTGTGTGCGTGCGTGTGGGTGTGCGTGTGTGCGTGCGTGTGGGTGTGTGTGTGCGGGTGTGTGTGTGTGTGCGTGTGTGGGTGTGCGTGCGTGCGTGTGTGTGTGTGTGTGTGTGTGTGTGTGTGTGACTGACTGACTGACTGCTGGATGAGTTTGAGATAACGACTTGTTCACGCTGTCGTCGGCTGTATGGACTCTAACAGGCTCAGACTCAGCCTGTCACTACGTGCACTCGCTCGGCTCCTCCTGAGGTGTCTTCTCCTGCTTGGGACAATGTGGTGTTCAAGAAGCACTCGCCTTATTACATTGAAATGTCTTTTTAAAGCTACTGCTAACATGGAGCTGTAAGAAGCCGATGGCTTCTGGATCAGATCAGTCCCGCAGAACTCTTGTCTTGTTTGTATCCGGTGTGTTCAAGTGCTTCCTCTCTCCACACTAAGTCAGTGTGAGCGGGTCGTGTCGCCGGCTGAGCGGCTTGTGTACCGTAACCTCACTTTAACTAACACTTGTCATCAATTCACATTTTACTGCCTCGCTGTCACACCGGCGGTGAGTTATGCATGGCACTGTTCTTTACACGGCACTGCCCCGCGGGGAGAGTGGCGTGGAGGGGCCGGGCTGGCTCTCCAAGCAGCCCAACGTGTTGGTGCTGGGGTTCTTACGAGGCTGGGGTCTGCGCAGGATATCTGAGTGGTACCAGGAACACCGTCCTCCCACTCAATTCCTCAGGGTTTTCTGCGTGTTCTTGCCCAGATAACATATTTATGTTCTGCGTGTGTGTGAGTGTGTGTGTGTGTGAGTGTGTGTGAGTGATCCGCTTCTCTCGGTCGCCGTGCTGTAGTGTTTGTTTTTAAGCAGCCATAGACGTTTTAGACAAATAGTTGTTATCATACGTGTTTCGTCAGTTTCTCCACTTCCTGTTTGAACTGCTATCATATATAAAACCTTTAAGACTTGACATTTCGATGGATAAAAAGTGACTTTCATAAATATTTCATGCAGCTTTAAAAGCAGAAACATTCGATGTCGTGCTTGGTTGGTTGTGAGGAATCTGTTGAAATCGAGGAAATGTCCGTTGAACGTTTAATATTCCAAAACAATTTTTTCTGATCAGTGAGTGTTCGGCTAATCGATGAATGAACTCTCATAAAGGGTGCACACGAGTTCACTCACGGCTCCATTCAGGCTCAATGAATAATACTCAATCATTGAAACCTGGAAATCTGAACGTTTTGTATAAATGATTAAAACAATAGTAAATAATTTGTTCATCTTAAATCCATGAGTTTTATTTGCTGACCTTTTGGCCTGAATAGGAATGTTATTTATGAATTGTACGTATATGTCGTCCTCATCTCACGGCTGTTATACACACCAGTGAGAACATGTTTTGCAGGGAGGAAAGATCGAGTCTGAAATACAGCCTTGAGTGTACAACATGTGTGCTGTAAATCTATCAGCAAAACACTCACCTCCCTTAATCCCCTCGTGCCATTATTCTCCTGAGAACTGATTAATGTCCGATAGTAACCCCCCCCCGCGTGGCAGCCAGTGTGTGCCAGGCTGTGCTAATTGATTAGCTTTGTAATGCATTAGGCCATAAAACCATCCAACCCGTCTTCATGTGAGCGCTGCTCACCGCCGTACGGCAGGGTTTATTTTAACAGCCCGAAAGGACCATTTCAGTGTGTGTGTGTGTGTGTGTGTGTGTGTCTGACAGGTAGGATGATGAAGAACACGCTCCCTTACCAGACAGACCATAGCTTTGTTTTTTATGAAATTAATGCTTTTTTTTAAGTTGATATATATATTTTTTTTGTATGGTTCAATTATTATTATTATTATTATTATTATTATTATTATTATTATTATTATTATTATTATTATTATTATTATTATTATAATAAATTCCAATCTAATCCATCAATAGTTATAAAAGGCAAATTTGCTATTGAAATATTGTGTACGGAAAGGTTTAGCCATCTCTTATCCAAAGCGCCTTATCTGAAACGCACACACACTCTGGGTGCTAACACACACACACATACAGTACATGTGCACAGGGAGAACTCATGTTTCAATTTACAGAAAAAGACAAGATCTATTTTCCTTTCAAAATCAAGGTTAGGTTTTTCTCCAGATTAGTAAAAATCCGTTTTTCCCATCAGTCCTCAAATGAAACACGATCATTCTGAGGCTTTCTGAGTCCATCTCTACAGCAGCAGATAGTCAGAGCATCTGTATTCTCTGTTTCAAAAGGAGGAGGGCTGTTCTGCCCTGGGTCCTGCCTTTCAGGCTTAACGCACGTTTCCCACTTCCACAGTTTCTACCAGTTCATATGAGATACTGTGCTCACAGTGGGAAAGAGGCAACAGTTGTGACAGTTCAAAAGGGAATTATGCAGAATGAAAAACACTTACAAAGCATTTAACAGAAAAGGTTGGATAACGATTATTGCCAAAAGCATATTTGTATGTTTTACATGAAGGACCCCTGACTTAAATGTCCTTCTAAAAAATTAAATTTAAATAATTTATTCAACTACATGTAGGACAGAAATGCTCATGGTGGCAGCATGTGCAATGTGTTCAGGGTGTGTGAGGTGGTCGGTTGGTGTTTCACGACACGCACGTAAAGGGGACACTGACCCGGACATCGTTCTGTGCAATTAGCCTCTCATCGTCCACTTCAGAGAGGCGTCGCACAGCTGCGTCTCACTGGTGACACCAGAGGGGAAAGCAAGGGGGGAGGGTCACTAAAAGTCACTGTTTTGGTCTTCTTCCTCTTCCTCCTCCTCTTCTTCTTCCTGCTCTTCTTCTTCCTTAGTAGAACTCATGATATGACTCTCTAATTGAGATAAACGACCTGGAGCACACTGTGCGATGGAATGTGTGTGTGTGTGTGTGTGTGTGTGTGTGTGAGTGAGTGAGTGAGTGAGTGTGTGTGTGTTACAGGCTGGTGAGCAGGCAGGGGGAACCTGATTGAGATGTATATTAGGGGGGGCAGCAGCAGGAGGTGTGTATGCCTGGGATTAGCCTAATTGGGCCGTGTTGGTTCTTGGTGCTCTGTAATGATGGGATTATGTCGCTGAGAGATGAGCAAAGGGCTCGTTGCACCTCACCACTGTCTGAGCCAGACAAAGAGAACAGCAGAGCCAGCGGATGTCATGGGACTGAAGGCCGGAGCCACGCTGGGCTCCAGGGCCAGGTAGCTGCCGCCACCTTCATGGGGTCAGTGTGTGCGCCTCGTGACGAGAGGTTAGGGCAGGGGGATAGCATGCTCTCCAGTCTGAAGGACGAGTCTGGCCGAAGGAGGAAGAGGAGCCTTCCCCTAGCCATCCGTCCACCCACACTCTTCCTCCGTCTCTGCTGGTGCAGCGAGGAGCTCAGCATGCCGCTCATGTAGACTCAAACCCCGCTGATCATGCATTATAGATGCCGAGGTGGCAGAGCTCTTCAGCATGTAGCGCTAACATCTCAGCTTTGATCAGAATCTGATGCTGCTCTCCCCTCACTTCCTGGAGGGTACGTCTCTTCTTTCTTTGGTCTAAGGCGGTGGAAACCATTTCTAGTGTGAGTCTTCTCCGGGGCGCTGCCAAGTCAGCAGCTACCCAGAGAGCTTGACTCATTACTGTCGTCCACTCTCTCCACCAGTCTGTCCACTCTCTCCACGAGTCTGTCCACTCTCTCCACCAGTCTGTCCACTCTCTCCACGAGTCTGTCCACTCTCTGCACGAGTCTGTCCACTCTCTCCACCAGTCTGTCCACTCTCTGCACAAGTCTGTCCACTCTCTCCACGAGTCTGTCCACTCTCTCTACCAGTCTGTCCACTCTCTGCACGAGTCTGTCCACTCTCTCCACCAGTCTGTCCACTCTCTGCACGAGTCTGTCCACTCTCTCCACCAGTCTGTCCACTCTCTCCACCAGTCTGTCCACTCTCTCCACCAGTCTGTCCACTCTCTGCACGAGTCTGTCCACTCTCTCCACCAGTCTGTCCACTCTCTGCACGAGTCTGTCCACTCTCTCCACCAGTCTGTCCACTCTCTCCACCAGTCTGTCCACTCTCTCCACCAGTCTGTCCACTCTCTCCACGAGTCTGTCCACTCTCTGCACGAGTCTGTCCACTCTCTCCACCAGTCTGTCCACTCTCTCCACCAGTCTGTCCACTCTCTGCACGAGTCTGTCCACTCTCTCCACGAGTCTGTCCACTCTCTCCACCAGTCTGTCCACTCTCTCCACCAGTCTGTCCACTCTCTCCACGAGTCTGTCCACTCTCTCCACCAGTCTGTCCACTCTCTGCACGAGTATGTCCACTCTCTCCACCAGTCTGTCCACTCTCTGCACGAGTCTGTCCACTCTCTCCACCAGTCTGTCCACTCTCTGCACGAGTCTGTCCACTCTCTCCACCAGTCTGTCCACTCTCTCCACGAGTCTGTCCACTCTCTCCACCAGTCTGTCCACTCTCTGCACGAGTCTGTCCACTCTCTCCACCAGTCTGTCCACTCTCTCCACGAGTCTGTCCACTCTCTCCACCAGTCTGTCCACTCTCTCCACCAGTCTGTCCACTCTCTGCACGAGTCTGTCCACTCTCTCCACCAGTCTGTCCACTCTCTCCACCAGTCTGTCCACTCTCTCCACCAGTCTGTCCACTCTCTGCACGAGTCTGTCCACTCTCTCCACCAGTCTGTCCACTCTCTCCACCAGTCTGTCCACTCAATACGTGCTTAGCCTGAAAGAGAAAACACATTAGCATGATCTAATGGAGGTAGTACTCTGACCTGTGTGTGTGTGTGTGTGTGTGTGTGTGTGTGTGTGTGTGTGTGTGTGTGTGTGTGTGTGGGTGTGTGTGCGCGCGCGTGTGTGTGTGTGTGTGTGCCTCAGGCATTGATTGATTGAGATGGTTTAGGTGGTCCAGGTGTGTCCAAGACCTTTCGTTACTGTAGTTAGGACGTGCCCTGCAGTACCACTGACACACACACACACACACACACACACACACACACACACACACACACACACACTGCTCGCACTTGCTTTTCTATTCCTTCCATGCATGATGTGTGATGTGTCGCCTATGAGATGAGTTACTACACATTTTAACACGCTGCTCAGTCAAAGAGCGACGGGGTGACGGGCTGGATTCTGTAAAGCATTATTATGTTGCATTCCTGGTGATAAACAAATGTTATCACATATTATACAATTGGAATGATAGAAAATATAAAAAGCATTTGCCCGGACGGACCTCTCGCGGCTACGCTTTGCTCGAGGCCTCAGGTTTCCAGCTATAGCGAATACGTCTGGGTGGATGTGGCCCACTGCGAGCAGAGCACATCCAGAAGACTTCCCTACGAGCCGCTGCAGGAACAGCGTTGGGTGTCTTGGGGTTTGAATCATCTGCTAATCCACTGCTGCTGAATATTTGTTTTAGACGAATGCAAATGTTAATTTTACACAAGAAACATGGGGGATTTTAAAGATGATGATCAAGTCCTGAGGAGGTCAGCAATTCCAAATGTATCGCGCACTGTCTTGTTTGAAAAAGCAGTCGTCATGAAAAGGCCAACTTGTGTGTTTTCACAGGCTATCTGCTGCACGCTGGTGAACTGCAACTGTGACAGCTTCAAGCCGGGGAAGCTGAAGAGGAGGCAGTGTGACAACTGCAAGCATGGCTGGGTAGCACATGGTGAGAGCACAGTGCTAACACTTTACCGAGGCTTCATTTCATAAAGCATCATCATAGTTACAGATTCATTTGAACCCACTCTACGAGAACAGTGGCTTCTAAATGAAAAAGCAACCTTTCTTTAGAAAAACGGAATTCCCATTCAACAGAAACATTTTCTACGACTTTCCAAATGTGGCTTTTCCTTCCTGTCAGCACGAGAAGCGCATTCCCCTTTCTAGAGTTGTGGTGAGACAGAAATGTTTCATCTGAAAAACATAATGCACAATATCTGCGTGCAAAGACACGTGTTTTAGAACCACCACGGTTTCAAATGTGGCGTTAACTGCTGGTGTGTATTATATCATATTCAAATGGCCTATTAGGTCTCTCGGCAACAGCTTCTGTCTCATGTTTCTAAATTATGATTATCTACGTTCTAAAAACCTGAAAGTCTTAAAATACTTGTTTCTCCAAACACTCATACTCAAATGGTCTTCTGTATCTGTCGCTAGGCAATACACCTGCGTTTATAGTAGATGCTTATAATGATTGTTTTTGTTAAAAAAGGGTTAATCTATTCATATAGAATGTGCCTGTAGAAAAAGTATTACACATTCTTTTTTATTTTAAATAATGTTATTATTATATTATTTAAAGCAGGGGTGGGCAATTATTTTTTCCATGGGGTCACATGAGAAACTGAAAATATTGTGGAGGGCCGGGCCAAAAGGCTGAACTCAATTCTGCATAATATTAATTGTATTTCTTTATAAAAAGCAGAAAATAGCATTGTTTTGACAAGCTGGTAAGAGTATATGTTATAGTTAAACAAATGGAGAGATATGATTTAGTGCCATCTCTTACTGTCCGCTTTTCAGCACACAACAAAACGGAGTTCTTTCTACTAAAGGAATTTGAGTTTTGCAAACAAACCAAGTCAACGGTGAAATATAGATGTGTCCATATTCCGCTTCTTGTCCGTGTTCCTGCCGTCTCTTCACTCAGGCCCGGTGTCGCGTCACAACATCTAACCAGTCAATGTCATGTCTTTATTCCAGCCCTGAGCAAACTGAAGGTGCACCACATATACCAGAGCAGCCAGGTGGAGATCGTGCACTCCAACGTGGTGTTCGATATCTGCAGCCTGATGCTGTACGGCACCCAGGCCATCCCGATCCGCCTCAAGATCCTCCTGGACCGCCTGTTCTCCGTCCTCAAGCAGGAGGAGGTCGTGCAGATCCTCAGTGCGCTGGACTGGACGCTGCAGGACTACATACGGGGATACGTGCTCCAGGTGGGATGTGTTGGTGTCTGTGTGGTTCTGTGAGACAAGCATTATGCCAGTATGGCTTTCTGAACGATCGTGACTTGTGAAGCAGACGGCCTCTGGGGGGCCCGACCGTGCAGAGACAGAACCCAAGCCCTGTACTGCAGCTGTGTCTGTACTGCAGCTGAAGATGCTGAGACCCAGGGAGACTGAACATCAGTAATAGTTCTGTTCACATTTTTGTTTGTGTGCATGGATTTAGAGATACACCATGTGGCCTGTTCGTGAACTGCATGCCTCCGTACACCCGTCCTCATATTATGCCGTGAGATTATGTTCAGGCAGGAAGCTTCTAGAAGCAGCCGAGACACTGACATGTAACTCTTACAGTTAGTGAGCCAGAGTATGTTCAGGAAGAGACAGAGAGCATTTCTGAGGAGGACGCGGGAGGGCCAGGCAACGTGATGACAGGAGAGAGCATGCACTCTCCTGGCAGCCTGCTTGTTGCCGTGGTAGCGCCAGCGCGGGGAGGTCTCCCAACTGTGCTGGGTACATTTGTAAATAGTATGTCCTTTGCTTCAGGTTTCCTCTCAAGCCGGAGCCAAGCCGGCCCGGCTGCAGCCGGCCCGGCTGCAGCCTCCCTGTCAGAGCAGCTCTCACTTCGATTAGTGCGCCATCAAGTATTCAAGATGGGCTGCGTTTAATTCATGATAGCTCATCTGATGGCAAGCGTAGAGTCAGAATCCTCGACAGGTGCCCAATGAATGCTCTGTGATGAAATATTAATGGCAGTTACGGCACGAGGCCGCTCTTCACTTTCAAAGACAACCGAACTCACATGTGATTACTGCCGGGCTGAGGGGGGGCCGGCCTCTGATCACGCCTCCTGACTCGTGGGTCGTTACATGTGTGTGTGTGTGTGTGTGTGTGCGTGTGTGTGTGTGCGTGTGTGGGGGTGTGTGTGTGTGGGGGTGTGTGTGTGTGTGTGTGTGTGTGTGTGTGCGCGCGTGTGTGTGCGTGTGTGTGTGCGTGTGTGTGCGTGTGTGTGTGCGTGTGTGTGTGTGCGTGTGGGTGGGTGGGTGGGTGTGGGGGTATGTGTGGGTGTGTGTCTGTGTGGGTGTGCGCGTGTGTGTGTCTGTGTGGGTGTGCGCGAGATGCAGAATGAGTCCATCTTCTTGATTTAAATGAGGAGAAATTACCTGTAAGATGAAAGGTGTGTGTGTGTGTGTGTGTGTGTGTGTGTGTGTGTGTGTGTGTGTGTGTGTGTGTGTGTGTGTGTGTGTGTGTGTGTGTGTGTGTAATGAGGGCTCTCAGGGCTCTGCCCCGCCGCATGCGTTAACACTCCATAGTCCTCTCTTTAGCTGCTGCTGCCTGGCTGTGTACAGGGCGTGGCGTCGACCCGCTGTGTGAATATGTATGAGCAACCCAACAGACACTTATAATGCTAATGATCAAACTGCTCTCTTTTCTTCGTTTCGCCTCCTTCTCGATGGACTTCCTCCCTCCTTCCTCTCCTGCACTGCACGCTCTGCCCGTCCCCCCGGCTGCAGGATGTAGCAGGGAAGGTGCTGGACCGCTGGGCCATCATGACGTTCGAGGAGGAGATCGCCACACTGCAGCAGTTCCTGCGTTTTGGCGAGACCAAGTCCATAGTGGAGCTGATGGCTCTGCAGGACAAGGAGGGCCAGGCCGTGTTGGTGCCCAGCACCCGCACCAACTCCGACATCCGCACTTTCATCGAGCGCCACACCCCGCGCACTGCTGCCAACCTCGCCACCTCCAAAGCGGATAAGCTGAGCAGCAACAGCATGCACCACTTTGAAAACTTTGTGAACAGCATGGCCTTCATGCTGCCCTTCCAGCTGCTGGGATCTGTCCCCGCTCCGTTTCTGGGCTCACCCACCGGGGCACAGCCGCACCAGCAGCAACAGCAGCCAGGCCGAGGGTCCATGGAGCAGAGTCAGAGACAAGAGGATCCAGGGAGGGACAACCCACTCCCTCTTCTCCACCCTTCAGAGAGCAGCCTGCTGGGTTCCACCGCTGGCTCGTTCAACGCCGATCTGGATCGAAGTGTGGACCAGCACATGGAGGGGCTCTCCACCACTACAAAGATTGAGGCAGAGGATTTCTCCACTAGTGACAACTACTCGGACGGACCCTCCACGCCGTGCACGCCCTCCATGAGCTCTGATGTAACCCAGATGTCGCCCGAGGGCAAGCTGCGCTGCATGGACAGGAATGGGGCTAGCAGTGGAGCGGCGTCAGGGGGGGGAGGCTGCTCTCTGAAGAAAGGTCGAGTATATTGCAACGCCTGTGAGAAGACGTTCTACGACAAAGGCACACTAAAGATCCACTACAACGCAGTGCACCTGAAGATCAAGCACAAGTGTACCATTGATGGCTGCAACATGGTGTTCAGCTCCCTGCGCAGTCGCAACCGCCATAGTGCCAACCCAAATCCACGACTGCACATGCCTATGAACCGTAACAACCGGGACAAAGACATACGGGGCAGCATGTCCGGTGACGAGAGCTCTCAAGAAGGGGAGAATAGGCATGAATACGGAACCCCCATCCCGGTTTGCTCTGCAGAGAGCCATAAGTCAGTGCCCAGCTACATGGTGAGCCACGTGGACACCGGTTCTAAGCTCCACAGCAGCTCGTTCCCCAGCCTGGGCCAGAGTGGCATCCTCTTCCCCAACTTAAAGACAGTACAGCCGGTCCTTCCTTTCTACCGCAGCCTGGTCACCCCGGCAGAGCTGGCCAACACCCCAGGAACACTGCCTTCCCTTCCTCTGTTCTCCTCTTCTGTACCCATCAAACCCATCTCAGTCCAGCACTCCTTCATGACAGACCCCATACCAAAGAAAAAGTCTAGGAAGTCAAGTATGCCAATAAAGATAGAGAAGGAGTTGGTGGAGCGAGATGAGCAAAGGGATAAGGGGAGCAGCTCCGAGGACGAGGCTCCGTCACAAAGCACGGAGAAGCAAGAGTGCGACGAAAGCCAAGAGGAAGGTCACATGTGCACGACACAAGCTTGGAAGGAGAGAGAGGGGTGTGGAGTTTACATTGGTGAAGAGAAGGACAGGGAGGGCACCAAGCATCTTCTGGACCAAACCTTAGGGAGAGAAGTGACCGTGAGGGAGGACGAAGGTGATCGGACGAGGCAAGCTGAGACCGGAGCCTTCACCTGTGCCCCCTCCCCCTCTGAAGATAAACTGATGGAGGATCACCGTGACAACGACCTACACCGTCAGGAACCCAATGGGGACCGAGACAACTCAGAGCTGAAATGGGATGAGGGCGAGCACAGGCTGACCAATGGAGGCGCTCTCCAGCTCTTAGACTGTGAGAAGGACGAATCCGACGGCGGTGTCGACGGCTACGGTGACTCGCGTTTCTCTCACCTCAACCACAACGCTGATCTGCCGCACAACTGTGAGATCTGCAGGAAGACCTTCAAGAACCCCTACAGCGTGAAGATGCACTACCAAAATGTCCACCTGAAGGAGATGCACATGTGCACGGTGGACGGCTGCAACGCTGCCTTCCCCTCCCGCAGGAGCAGAGACAGGTGAGAGGCCGTGCTTTGTCCATTCTGCTGTTTCCGACCAATCAGAATCAGAAGTGCTTCACTCGTGTTGCAACGAGGACATGAACGGTATTACAACAGCAAGAGTGCAGATTAATAAAAAAGTAGGTACACAATAAAACCACAATAAGTAACCATGGTGAAAGACAAACAAATAGGTAGCAGTTTACAGTCGATGAAGAAATGACCATAAAAACAGCTGATATCTCAACGGGTTTCTGTTCAGCTTATTCACTTAGCAGTGTCCTTCCTTAGCAGACAGCCTGTGTATCAGTGGTTCTCTAATGGGCAGGCAGGGAGGATGTACTGAAATCAGCTGATCGAGTTAGGTTAGAACAGGGGTCTTAAACTCAAGGCCCGGGGGCCAAATCCGGTCCGCGACTTCATTTTATGTGGCCCCGCAAGAGCTTGCAAAGAATATAATATGTTTATTATACGGTTGCATGCCACTTTATAGAAGCAGGTTGCCCATAAACTACATGTCCCACAATGCATCTCGTTTTGTGACATGCGCACTGAAGAGACTTGCAATTATTTGCCCTAGACTTCTGCTTTCAGACGTAGTTAATTACTAAGTTATTATCCTATCCGATAATAATCCAATTCAGAGGCAATAATGTAATATAATACATTATTTTATATATATATATTATATATTATAACCGGCCCTTTGAGTGCAACCTTTATGCAAATGTGGCCCACAATGAAATTGAGTTTGACACCCCGGGGTTAGAATGTTCAGTTCAAACTACAGAATGCAGATGACAAATAAACCTGTGGTCTCAATCATGATTAGGATGTCCAAAAACAAACATCATGCACTATACTTCATTTGTCAGGTTTCTGCTTTGGCTTATCGGGGTTTCCACGTCAGTTAGTATGGAACAAAGAATGGATCGTTGCGTGGCATGTGAAGGTTTAAGGCAGAAAGTAGATCAACCATGTGGTGATGTTTTCTTTTTTCATCCACAGACATAGTGCCAATTTGAATCTTCACAACAAGCTGCTGACCAAAGACTCCTTCAGCCCAGCCAGCACCCTGTACCTGCCCTCCTCTCACTGCAGGGACAGAGACCCTGCTGACTTCTACCAGGACCAGCGGGACAGGGACCCGAGCAGCCAGAACTCCGTCATCTTCCGAGGGCACAATCGCATGGGCCTGGTTTTCCCCATGAGCAAAATGTCTACTGCACCAAACAGTGCTGAGGCGTCTCCCATAGGAGAGAGGGCGGAGGGGGGGGAGGGGAGGAGGGGGCAGTCCTCGACCTGAGCACCTCCTCCTCTGCCCCACCTCGAGGCAGTGCTGGGGCTCCATCTACCTGGGACTCAGATGGTGCCGGTAGTGAGGCAGAGGAAGGGATTGAAGAGGATGAGGAGGCGCTCCCCATGGAGGACAGTGATGAAAGCTGCGATGGGATTGACGCGGGGAGGCCTGGGGGCGAGGAGTTGGCACTGGGGGGAGACAGAACCCTGGGCTGCGTTGGGGGAGGGCAAGCCGGGCTTCAGGGGGGTGGGGGTGGATCTCCGATAACCTGCCACGTCTGCCAAAAGGTCTACAGCAACAAGGGCACGTTCCGAGCTCATTACAAAACTGTCCATCTGCGGCTGCTGCACAAGTGCAAAGTCCCCGGCTGCGACACGTCCTTCTCCTCGGTGCGGAGCCGGAACCGGCACAGCCAGAACCCAAACCTCCACAGGAACCTGGCTGTGAGCTCAGGGGCCTCCGTGGACCAGGAGTAGTGGTCGGAGCTCTAATGCTACCATGACTGATTTCTTTGGTTCTTATTGTCTTGTTATTGTTGTATTGTTGTTGTTGTTGTTGCTGTTGTTGTTGTTGTTGTTTTGGGGCACTTAAAGAAGGCTCACCAATTAGCACTTTTTAAATTCCATACCGTGTCCATGCTGTCATCATTTGGCAAAAAGGAGAGAAAAAGTCCAATAAGGCGAATGCTTTCATAACCGATGGCTTTCTCAGACATTTTAAGAGACACACATGTCAACATATCAACAATATCAAAGCACACACACTTCTTCGTGAATTAATTCCGAAGACTCATAGATGCCCCTTACTGAAGCTCGGTCGTCGTTGTAAAGCAGAGCGGATTGATTTGCGTTGGTTTGCCCGACAGCCCAGGTTAGACCTCAACATGTGTTTGTGTGAACCGAGTCTGTTCGCGCGTCGAGCCGTGAACCCGTCCATGCTAGTTATTCTCCTGGTGTTTGTCTCGTCAGACGTTCGCCCCGCCCCGTGAGGACGTGCACACTGTATTGATGGACGGCAGGCGTGAACTAGATGTGTGTCATGTCTTTCATTTGGACAATGGTCTACAGAAATAGTCTTTGTTGAAAAGCTATCGTGTTGTGAGCTCGACAAATAAGTTATTCAATGGTGTTCAATATGATCTGTCTTTACTGTTGTGGTTGTTGCATAATGCTAATGTTGACCAAAGATGTGTTCAGTCCGCAGGTGAGTACAGAAAGCCCTTCGTGGTGTGTGAGGGCTATGCAGTATTAAAGCCCACCCAGGCTTCTCGTCCACTTGGTGATTAGCAGCAGTATTCGGGGGGGGGCTCTGTTGTACCATGGAATCTAATTCACCGACACAAAAGATAAAGATGGCTTCTGACTGATGGCGGTGAAAAAGATCTTACTTTGGTGTTATTGTAGAGAAGTGTGCTCAGGGGACTAGACTTGATAAAGGCATCGCTCGTGTACTGGTGTGTGGTGTCTTGCAGTGTCCTGACCGACTGACTGGACGATCTACAGGAACCTCTGCCGTGTCTGGAGGCTCGAAGCATGTACTGTGAATGAGTCAAACACTGAGAAGTAAGAAGAAGAAATGCAATTTATAATAATGGCCCCACACGAGAGCACCCCTTAGAAAACAACTGGTAAACAAAACGTTTATTGTACTGTATATTCTGTGAATAGAGTAATTTGTTATCTGAAAGAAACCAAAAAAGATACCTTATAAAACAGGCTTATTTCACCACTAACATGTTTTTCTGGTTCATTTTTTTTTATCAAAAAGAATGAACCAGAAAATGGTGTTGTATATGTTTAATTATTTCACCATCGACTGTTGTGTTGGCTTTGAATAGAACGGCAGTGGGCCCGATTTAAGATCCCATTTCTGTGTTGTGTGGATGTGTTCAAAAAAAGAGCAGAACCAATATGTTGATAGGTGTTCATGTTTCCTTTGATTTCATGTTAAAATATTCATTCCAATTAAATAAAAGCCATATCTTTGCAAGCCTCATTTCATTCAATGTTCTATCCATTAAACAAATACAAATCAGCACGTTACTTGTATCTTTGTGACTGGAATGTGTCTTTCTGTAATGTTAGCCAAGTTCCGCAGAGATGTGCAAATGGCGTCGATACATATGAAACGTTTTAGTAGACCATTGCAAAGAAAGAAATCAGCAGGTTGGCAGGCGCCCCTCTGCAGCGGTGTCATCTGATCCGAGTCCCCAGAGATCTTGTAATACTCCGTGTTAGGCGGAGCAACACTGATGAGCCTCTGAAAGACACGGGGCTGCTGGGAGGATAGAATGCAGGCTCCACTGCAGAACAGATATTTATAACAACGACTCTTTGAAAAATCATATTTTCTCAATGAACCTAACCCATCATAACATTCACTCTTAGCTGAGCAGGTGTGTCTCACAGACTGCTGAGATCCAGTCGTACGGACTTGATGACGTTTCCTGCGACACGTCTCCGTCTGGAAAACGTGTCCTGACTCTTCAAGTGAATTTGTATTTAAATGATGTTATTCTGAAGAAGATTGTTACTGTGCACGAGTTGGCTGGGGTTAGTAAGAAAATATGCTTTTACGTCAATTGGGGGAATTGACGTTTAAGTCACGAGCAAACCTGCTTTGAAAAATGGTTTGTGTCAATCATGGCTCGTTGTCTTAGTTTAACGTGAGCGACTTGCCTTGTTTCAAAACACAATGACGCATTCACAAACTCAGAACAATACTTTCCCAGATTAATAACCAACAAATAAAGACTTAATAAGAGGCCTAAAAGGGCCATTCAGCAGGACTCAGAGGTTATCTAGCCATCCAGCCTTGTTGACCGTCCACAGAATAACTGCGTTCAGGTAAACCTCAGTTTGAACCGTTCACTGCGCTCTTATAGGGCAAGCAAACAGAACAGTCTCATTGTGCACAGACACAAGCATGTGGTTTTCCTGCCAACAACACACACACACACACACACAGACACACACACCATGTATACATCACTTCGGGGGACATTACATTGACTTACATGCATTTCCTGGAGACTTATCCTAACCTTAACCATAACCAACACATGCCTAACCCTAACCCTTACCCTTAACCTAACCCTTACCCTAACCCTAATCCTAATCCTAACCAACACACACACACACACACACACACACACACACACACACACACACACATTGTTACGCGCTGAAACACCTCCATCTGCCAAAGGATGTTTTGTTGTAGCTTAATACTTGGTAAATAGTTTATTGATTGTATTTTGATTTTGCAATCCTTTCCTTTGGCACATCAAATGGAAGAGCAACTGAGATCGAAGGCACATTCAGCAGTCATTTCAATTTGCATTCCAGCAAGATGGCATACTCTCCTCACAGAAGAAAGGCTCTTACAGTGACTGAAGAGGTGAATTCATGGCTGTGAAATGAATTCAAGCTAAAGGGCACGGATGGAAACGGACCAGGGACCGTGGAAGTATCGTTGGGCTCTCTTTTAAAGAGCGAGCAGGACACCTCTGTTATGCAACGTGCCTAAGTATTGCACTATTACAGAGGCTGAAAGCCTTGCGTAACTCAACAACTCAACCCACCCATCACATCTCCTGTATTAGTGGGCCTGCAGAGCTGTTCCTCATCACTTTGGAGCTGAAGAACCCCGTTTCTGACAAGTGGCCCCATCTCTTTTCTCTGGCACGTTGCAGAAATCTAGTAGCACTCAGAGAGGGCACAGCGGTTATTTCGGTCCTGTATGTAGGCGACAACACGCAGCACAGAACCTGGTTGATCTGTAGAGGTGGAGCACCTGCTCAGCTTCCTCCACAGAGCTGTATCCAGAACAACGTGCATCTTTAAGGCTATTTTTAAAAAGCTGTGTATCATTTTCAGAAAGTGTTCAGTGGTAAATATGGAACATATTGAGAATGAGGCTGAGCCATCACACTGGAGCATAGGGAGCTAACGTACAGGTTCTTCTACAACATGTATATATTAGTGCTGTCAAAATTATCACGTTAACGGCGGTAATTCATTTTTTTAATTAATTGCGTTAAAATATTTAACGCATTTAATGCATGTACAGAATGGCCCGCCCCATACGTGCCACCATTGGCAGCGCCAGGGTATGGCTGGGGTAGGCTACACCCATACCAAGAAATGGCTCACCCCCTAAACGCACCAGGAGTGTCTGCGCTGCGTTACGGCTGCGCCGCGGCGTTCGCAAAGATCGCGGCCACTCTAGTCAATGGGCGCAGCGCGGCGCGGGCAGGAAGTGATGAAAATCACCTTGTTGTCTGCTTTGCTGGTTGAGGGGGTGCACCGGGTGAACCCAAAACCGGCTCCTTCTCCTCCCCCCCACCACCGTCTTTCAAGTAGGAGAATACTGCAGCGTTCTCCTCCGGTTTACAGGCACTGTCAATTATATATATATACAATAATTATGATGATGAATGCATATTTTTTTACCACTAAAATACAGCAACACATCTTTGATTCATGTCGTTTATAACTGGAATATTACAATTATTATTAACTGTGTCTGTAGTCTACAACACAACAACATAGGAAATAACAACAATAAACCCGATTTAAACAGACACAAACATAAACCATTTAACTACGTAGCCTACTTACTTGTAGTACAAAATGTCCAGGAAATATTCCAAAATCAACAACAACTGCGAGGCTGCACACACGACGCTCCGCTTCCGCAACGTTTTGAAACGCGCCTGGTGTGTTACGGCCCGTCTACACTACAGCGTCGACAGCGTCGACAGCTCCAATCTGCCCATTCACTTTCAATGGGGTGACGTCACGTAGCCTCGCTTTTTCGCCGAACTGAATTGTGGGTAGCAGAGCGGTCCGTCTCCGCCTTCTCCGGCGGGAGACGCCGGAGTAGCCAGCGCCAGCCAATCAAATCCTGTTTCCCAAAATCTGACAGCTCAAACCGTGTCTAAGCTGGGAGAGATATCCCGCCGTTCATTTCTATATTTCAAAAAAAGTCGGAGGAGAAACTAACTATCGCCGTAGCAAATCACCCGGTTTTGTATGACCAGACCCTCTTCACCTACCGGGATACAAACCGGAGGAACCAGCATGGAGGGAGGTGGCAGAGACAGTGGGTGAAACTGGTAGGTTTTCGCCTGTTTGCGGAGTTTATATATATATTGCTCCCATACAATCCCCGGGGTTTTTTGCTTTGTATGTCGGGGGCGGGAGATTCATGTGATTGGTTGTTGGCCGTGTTGCTTGAATAAAATCCCCAAGCTCCAGACACGCCCAGCTCCAAGCTATTTTTGAAACTGTAGTGTGGACGCTCCGTTAGGTCGCAGGAGGAGGTCGCAGCGTGGCGCAGCCGTAGCACAGACGCTGCTGGTGCGTTTAGGGGGTTAGCCCCACCATGAAAAATGATGTTAAAGTAAGCAAAATAAAGTCTGCCAACTCGCGCGGAGTAAATTGCACAGACAGCAGTTAGTAAGATTGATTTCAGTAGCCACGGTTTTGAAAACTTTTGTCACGTAGTGACTAGTGATCGTCTTCTCAATAGAACATCTTTGATAACGGCGTGGTGTTGTTGCAGGAAGTCCCGACGGAGAATACTTTTTCTGTAGTACAGGGCAGAGCCATATAATAGTAATAATATGGCTCTGGTACAGGGGTGCACATAACTGGTACGCAGGTTATGTGCGTAATCTGAAATGCGTACCGTCACTTGTGTCACAAAGCGCATTTGCGTACCGACGTACTTGTGAAGCTTTTCCAGAAGGCGGTTAGATCACCGGACGACAGAGTCGGTCTCCGTGTGCACAGACAGGGCTGCTGTTAACGTCGGTCTGTACAACGGAACTGTGCCAACACTACGCCAACCGGCTGCGGAGGGAGACTCCCCCCTTCACTGGAGAACTGCGCTAAAACAGCTGATCACAACGTTCACACTCTGTGGTCACGAAGTACTCCACTAGCCCCCCCCCTCTGTCGACTTTCCTGAAGTACTCCCCCGTTGATAGAAATCAACACGTGATGAATGAAGACCCCATGGTTTGATGATTGATAGGTGTGTGGGTTGTCTTTCATTTTGACACGCAGAAAAACGTTATAATAAACATAGATACTGTATGTTAAATGGATATATCCGCCTTCTTTCATTTATCTTTCCATTCCCACAACAATATACATAAATAAATGGCATATTTTGGACATAGTTCGAATGGTGATTAATCATGATTAATTCATTTTTAAGCTGTGATTAATCTGATTAAAAATGGTAATCGTTTGACAGCCCTAGTATATATATATAGCTGATAGAGTGGCACGATGAACACAATGATGTGCTGTGCTGAACATCTTTAGACCATCCCTCACAAACTTGTTTGGACCTCATTTTAGGTTAAATGAATCAAGAATGGATAAAAACATGTTGCCGTGGAAAAAGGGGAACATTTAGATAAATACGATGTTCATACAAACACAACATATCTTCACCTCATATTATTGTGCTAGAAAAGTATTAATTATTTACACATCCTGCACACATGGAGTCATGTGTCTCTCTCCTTTGGTCTGTAGGCCTCCACCAACTCCTGAGAAAGATATATTGCACTTCAGCTGCTTAATGTTGAACAATGTTCACCAGCTACTCACTACTTGGCGCCGAGTGTTGCCAGATCTCAGCTTCTGTGCAGTGTTATGTATCACCACTGTTTACAATGGTGACTATAGGAAAGGGTTAACATTAATATGATCCTTCTTACCAGTGTCACGCTGTTTAGTGTTATGTAAGCCATTCATCTTACACCATATAAGTACATCAGAAAATGTCCATGCCTTCCTTGAACACATCAGCTGACTTAGAAGTTACATGTTGTGTGAGCCGGCACCTGGGAGGCAGAGAATACGTGCAGGCCACTGTGAGAATCCCAAGCAGTGAAACTGAGCCTTCTGATCCCCATGTGTTCCAGAGAGAGGGGTCTTTCTGGGGCACTGACACCGGATCCCACCTCTCCATCTTGGGATGTGGATCAGGGCTGGCAGGGGGGGGGAGAGAGAGAATGGATTGTCCACGGGTGCTTGGGAAGCAGAGGAATATGAGGGGGTATTACCGCCCAGCACAGCTTCCAGATGGACAGCAGATGACTTTTATTTTTCCAAATACTGTGCAGGCCAAGGGAGGAGGAGGAGGAGGAGGAGGAGGAGGAGGAGGAGGAGGAGGAGGAGGAGGAGGAGGAGGAGGAGGAGGAGGAGGAGGAGACAAGTGAAAGTTTGAGTTTCACTGGTTGTTTTTATGTACTCAAAGCCATTTGGGTCCAGGCCCCTATAATTAATCCACCACTATTTTAACTGTGAAGTTTTATGCAACAACGAAAGACAATCAGAACTCCCTCAGATTAAATAAAATCAATAACATTTCCAGTCACTCACGATCCTTGGGATAAGAACCAGAGTTAGGTTAACTGCCAAAAAGGTTGACACCACAAGGAATGAGCTTTTGGTGTATAATGCTGCATACAGAAATAGGAATTAAGGTGCCAAAAGGAGTACATTAAGAACTATTTTTTAAACTTTTATAGAATAAAAACAAAATATATATATATATATATATTTATACACATGTTACAATAAGGAAATTGCATTTACTCTGAGAATAGAATATGTGCAGTATATCAGATGTTTGAATTGAACTGTGTACACAGATTAGAATCCAATCATGATCCAGCTTCACCGAAGTTTACAGAGCACAGGAGAGGAAGCTGCAGCTGGTCTGACCCCTGACCTCTGCTGCTGGTCTGACCCCTGAGCCCTGCTGCTGTGCATCCCTCCTCGAGGTTCTGATGTGTTCTCCTCATAGACTGTATGATTCTCCTCTGCGGGCAGGTACTGCCCCCTGGTGGTGTGTAGAGAACCAGTAACAGCAACAGTCCCTGCACCACACCTCAAGAGATATTCATTACATGATGATTCTGATCAACTTTGGAGTGAGGGAATGTCATGTACAAATTGAAGATAGCACTATGTGTCTATGTGTGCAACATGTCTGCAAAAACATTTAAACACCATTTTGAATGAACAGGTTAGTCAAGAATGCACTGCTATGTTGAAACACATGCACCTGCAGACTGTCCTTATGTTCACTCTTCCATCCTGTCAGGGTTGGGAGGGTTCATTAAAAAATATATTTCGTTACAATTTCTAATTACCTGTAAAAAAAAATTGTATAGTAAGCAGTAACCTAATCTTAGCATCACAATATTAAAGTAATGTAAATTGGTTACTTTCTCTTACTTTTGGATGAAATACAATGCAAATAAAAGAGAAAACGTAAACGTATCAAGCATTCATAGTTATTTTTGTTTGATAAATCAGGTGTCCACCTGCTGCATTTAGAAAAGGCAGGTGTTTTGAAAATAATGATAGTAGCCTGAATTAAAAACAAACGACATCCTCTGCTTGTGTCCAGCCCATGGATATATAATAAGAACTGGGTTGCGGTCCAATAGTCCATTTAGCTGAGGAACCTTCCTAACGGAGTGAAATGACCCAGAAGTCCCTCAGTGGCAGCCATGATAAGTGCTGTTCGAATTCTCTAGAATGATAGGAAAGGAGGTTTCAAACTTCCTTTATAACCTCCTTTAGCTTAGGAACCACTGGACCTCCCTTGACGAAAGGAGAGGAGAAAATGCTGCCCCACAATGTCTATCGGCCGCAGCATTTGGTGTCGCACAACAGTCGGCCGTTTACGGAAACAACCGATTATGACCGAGAAATTATATCATGAAAGTTACTGCTTATTAAGCATTTTAAAACGTATCTGGTAAGTTGCCAAAAGTGCTTTGTTCTGAACGTTCATCAGTATTATAATCAAAAAGAGAAATATGAACGTTAGTTTTTACTGAAATGATCAAATAAAGTCAACATTTCACAGTCTTTACTGAGCTGTGTGGGGTTTGTTCAACTTTTAAAAGATGTTTGATGTTAAAAGATGTTAAGGCAAGGCACGGCAAGTTTATTTATATAGCACTTTTCAACACAAGGCAATTCAAAGTGCTTTACAAAAAATGAAAGACATTAAGAAAATGGCATTTAAAATCAGTCATTAAAAAGAAAAGCTAATAAAATAAACATTAAAAGAAAAAAATACATGGATAAAAGTTACAGTGCAGTCTAAGATATGAATAAAAGAAAAAATACATGGATAAAAGTTACAGTGCAGTCTAAGATATGAATAGTTCAATTAAAAGCAGCGACAAAAAGAAAAGTCTTCAGCCTGGATTTAAAAGTAGTCAGAGTTGCAGCGGACCTGCAGGTTTCTGGGAGTGTGTTCCAGATATTTGGAGCATAATAACTGAACTCTGCTTTACCATGTTTAGTTCTGACTCTGGGGACAGAAAGCTGACCAGTCCCTGAAGACCTGAGAGATCTGGATGGTTCATAGTTTAGCAGGAGGTCAGAAATGTATTTTGGGCCTAAACCATTCAAAGCTTTATAAACCAGCAGCAGTATTTTCAAATATATTCTTTGACACACAGGAAGCCAGTGTAAAGACTTCAGAACAGGAGTGATGCGATCCACTTTCTTAGTGTTAGTGAGGACTCGAGCAGCGGCGTTCTGAACCAGCTGCAGCTTTCTAATAGATTTTTTAGTGAGACCTGTGAAGACACCATTGCAGTAGTCGAGTCTACTGAAGATAAAGGCATGGACAAGTTTTTCCAAATCCTGCTGTGACATTAGTCTTTTAATCCTAGATATGTTCTTTAGGTGATAGTAGGCTGTTTTAATGTGACGGTTGAAACTCAGGTCAGAGTCCATGACTACACCTAGATTTCTAGCTTTATCTGTTGGTTTGAACATTGCAGACTGAAGCTCTAACTTTTATACGTTCTGCCTTGGCTCCAAAAACCATTACCTCAGTTTTAACTTTGTTTAATTGGAGAAAGTCCTGACACATCCAGTCATTTATTTGTTCAATACACTTACTCAGTGTTTGAATTGGAGCATAGTCTCCTGGTGAAATTGTTACGTACATTTGTGTCTCATCCGCATAGCTATGCTAACTTATTTTGTTGTTCTTCATTATCTGAGCCAGTGGTAGCATGTAGATGTTAAAGAGAAGAGGCCCCAAGATGGAGCCTTGAGGTACCCCACATGTCATATTTGTCAACTCAGGTGTGTATTTACCTATAGAAACAAAGTTGTCTCTATCCTTTAAGTAGGATTTAAACCAATTTAGAACTGTTTCCGAAAGTCCCACCCAGTTTTCCAGTCGGTCTAGTAATATGCTGTGGTCAACAGTGTCAAACGCAGCACTGAGATCTAATAATACTAACACTGAAGTTCTGCCACTGTCTGTGTTTAAGTGGATGTCATTAAATACCTTTACAAGAGCAGTCTCAGTGCTGTGGTTTGGACTAAAGCCTGACTGGAACACATCCAAATAGCTATTTAAATGCAAGAAATTACTCAACTGTTGAAAAACAACTTTTTCAATGATTTTACCTAGAAATGGCAGGTTTTATATGGGCCTGTAATTGTTCATTACTGAAGCATCTAGATTATTATTTTTTAAGAGCGGTTTAATGACTGCAATTTTCAGGGCCTGTGCAAAAATACCTGAGTGAAGAGATTTGTTTACTATATGAAGTAGTTCTGCGGCCATGCAAGGCAAAACATCTTTGAAAAATCCTGTTGGAATAATATCAAGGCAGCAGGAGGAGGATTTCAGAAGTTGTATAATGTCCTCTAGGTTTTTATCATTAATCTGATGGAATTGTGTCATGGTGTTTGAATTGATGTTAAGTGGACACAGAGACAACACATTTGCTGTTCCTAATGCAGAGGCACTGACTGCTTGTCTGATTTAAGGACTAACGTTTATAATAAATACATTTGTATTTATTTTAAGATCTTTTCATAGTTCATACAATCATACGTATTGGGATAATTTGTATTAATGTGGACCGGAGGGAGAGGGTGACGACGAGCATAAGTTTCACTTTCCTTTTTTATTTCAATTCCAACTTTGGTCATGAAGAATATGTTTCTCTGTTGTCCACGTTCATAAAGCATAAAGCAGCAGCATCAGAGCACGGTGCAGAGTCTCTAGATGAGTTCACAGAAGTCCCTCGTTCTTATTGAACATCCATGTTGTAGTCCGCTGTATAGAAAACTAGTTTCCATAGTTTCCCCACAGCAGCAGACGCACATTCATGACGTCCGCTGGCGCATCATAAACACGTAGGATAGTGAAAGTGCAGTCGGATTCTCTAAAGTACCGCGGTCGGTCTCTTCTCCTAAATCCTTTTGAATTCTCCTATTGTTGTGCCGAGAGAAGGGAGTCGGAGGCGGTGCATCGAAGGTGCAAAGTAGGTTTTATTGAGCAGCAGAAAACTACATGTTGCCGGCTTGAAGCCCGGGAAGCAAAGAGGAAGATGCAATGAGGGCACCCAATAAGTACAGTCAACAACATATATGTCCGTACGTAAACAATACCCCCAACCTGTAGTTCCATGAGTGAATTATGTTAACTAGTTAATTAGTGATCACTACACTATCCACTATCCCTTAACCCTGTGACGTTTCACACAGAGGTCAAGGTATAGACGATAGGGATAGACGTTAGGAGCTGATTTTTGGACTATTCGACGACTGCGACCCAGGGTTGCAGTCGTTGAATAGTCCAAAAAATAACTATTCGACTGCAACCCCGGATACAGCGTGGGAGGTGGGGCCTCATTCATTCCTATGAGAGTTGCTCATTGGCGCATGAAGACAAAATGGCCCAACTTTTGAGAGATGCGCTCATAGAGCATGCGCAACTTTAACCACGTCCCCCAAAAGGCTCGTTCACACCAAGCACGTCAATTTGCGTACACGTAACAGCACCACTGCGAGGCTCCACTAGTACCCCCCCTATCGCATCACAGTTTCGCCGCTGAGAGAGGCCGTTTCTCAAGAGCCCTTTCTCATTTCACTAATTTCCCCTCCTCGACTCCTCGAAGCCTCGGTCCTCCGGTATCGACCCGGAAATGAATTTCAGCACGCCATGTTGAAGGACATTTCATTTCTCTAAATGCACTCCGAGGATCGAGCGTCGAGGAGGCTCTCTGGAGGAGTTATAATCGAGGATACACTGATGGGTCCTCCACGGTCCTCCGCGGATGCATTTCCGGCAACAGAGATGTTTAAAAGAGTCGTGACGCACGGCCGGACTTATCTCAGCCAATGACAGCTCTGCATGCATCCCCTGGATATTATTTTATTAACTGCTTTCATCGCGATGCGATGTTTACAGTGAGAACAGCTGTGAGGTCCGAAAAGCAGAGCAGTGTGTATAATATATATCACTCAGTATAGGAGGCCTACATTACTCTATTTATTTGCCTTAGTTTATTAGATATCTACAAACAAAGAGTCGATATTTTCCTAAGACCATTTAGTGCTTCACATAATAAAATACACAATGGCTGTATATCCTGATAGCATATGCATTAGGAGCTGTAGGTGTGTGTGGTGTAGGTGTGTGTTGTACAGTGTGCGGTACAGTGTGTAGGTGCGTGTTGTACAGTACAGTGTGTGTGTGTGTGTGTGTGTGTGTGTGTGTGTGTGTGTGTGTGTGTGTGTGTGTGTGTGTGTGTGTGTGTGTCCACACCTGTAGCCTGTTATTGTCTCATTATACCACACTGTGAATGAATCAAAGTAAATATATAAGTCATCATGAACACATCTGTCCATCAGACAGAGGGCTGCTGTGCCTCATGTCATCATTAATGGACGTCTCTTTAAAATGACCGCTCAGAGGAGAGGAGTTCTCATTTCTCTAACCACCTGCTGCTTCCCCTCCTCTCTCCTCGGTTCTCCTCCTTGACTCCTCCGCTCGCATCTCCTGTGGGCGGGACTAAGTCTCGAGGATAGGAGTCGAGGAGGGGAGTCGAGGAGGGGAGTTAGAGAAATGAGAAAGGGCCAATGTCGAGTATACCTGCTGCAGAGCCACTATTTCAAGTAAACTACGTCATTGAGTGGCGCAGAATGCTGGGCATTTAACATACATTTAAACAGTCATTCGGCGCCACTCGATGACGTAGTATACTTGAAATAGTGGCTCTGCAGCAGATTTACTCGACATTGAGAAATGGCCAGAGTGTATGTGTGTGTGAGGAGCTCCACGGATTGGTCGATTTGGACCAATGGGTCCATTTGGGTATGGTCACATCACTGTACCCAGGAAGAAAAAGAGAAATCTCCAACGAGGCGTTCTGGGGCAGCACAGACAGGCATGGAACCTTTAACATAACGTTACGCAGAATTGTTTTTTTCTAAATAGGAAGGGAAAGAAAATCAGTCTTTGTTCTGCGGTAGAATATATGTTTATAGGCCTACTACTGCAATTAAATCTGGCAAATTAGTTTTATTCTGACCACAAATAAGCAGAAGTTCAAGTGTATTTAAGTAGCTACAATTTTGAGGTACTTCAACTTGTACTTTACTTGAGCATTTTCATGTTATGCTACTAAATTGTGTACTTCTACTCCACTACAGTTCAGAGGTAAATGGTGTACTTTTCCTCCACTACATGTATTTAACACCTTTAGTTACTTCACAGATCTGGATGAATGATGATGAAATATAATCAAGTGTTAAATCAGACTTTAGTTCCACCTGGAGTGAATCCACCAGCTACCCTGCAGTCTACAAAGTCATTCAGACTAGCTGCACCTTCACCAGCTTTGAGAACACTTGCATGATCAATCATTATAAAACATATCATATATATCATTCTGGAATGGACCAATCTGCACAATAACTACTTTAACTATATTCTGATCATATTTTTCTACTTTTACTTGAGAAACATTTTGAATTACAGGACTTTACTGTAACAGAGTATTCCTACACTCTGGTACTTGTACTTTTAATCAAGGCAAACAGATTAAATCAGTGTACAGCAGAGGACTCAGGATATAGCTTATTTGACTGTGCAAAAAGGTGTCAATAAATGTGTCTGTAATTGATGACAATTGTGACTGAGAACTGTAATTAAACCTCCCAAACATAGTTTGAGTATTCAACTTAATGAGATGAATGAAAAAAGTAGACAGGTCAAAACATTTATCACAATGTAAATGTAAAACTGAAAACTGTTCTATGAATACTGAACTTAACATTCTACCAAACTGACTAAAGTAACGTTGTATGTGTATGTTGTTGTGTAATACTGTACAAGTAAAGAAATGAGAAGCGTCGATTCTCAATATACAATGTGACGCTTAACATGTTGTGACACTGATACTGTTTCCGGTTGTGGCGGCCCAGCTTGCTGCCCTGCTGTGATGGAGGTGTCGTGACAGATGAGGGCGGTGTGAGGACTCGCGGGCTCTTTCTTCAGCAGACATTTCCCCGGGTTTATTCGGGGCTTCACGGAACACTTCCTCCAGGAGGGACGTCTCACACGGCTGGAGAAGATGTCTGTGGCCGGGCTGAAGAAGCAGTTCCACAAAGCCAGTCAGGTGAGCCGTCCTCCTCCAGAACACAACCACTGTTCAGTCCGGACCCAGTGTGCAGCGGCGGTAACGGAACCGTGATCAGACAGAATTACTGGTACCAAACTTCAGATTACTACAGGTAGCTGAGGGGGCTGTGACATGGTCCTGTGGAGGTAAAGCTGTCTGTGGAACGTCACTTTTCTATTGAGTTAAGTCTGTTTGGTACGGAGACAACGCACCGAACTCTGTTAAAATAATAGAGAACGAAATGTATTCTTGAATAGGTAACACACATTGTTTGATTGAGTTTAATTGAAAGCGTTTACGAAACACCGATATCCATGAAACATCCGGTGTTATTAGTCTCAACACACTAATTTAACACCATGTGCTAACGTTAGACACCGACCAGGAAAACATATTATACAATTATTATGGAATCTTTCTATTTAAACAATCTTTGTTGTTTGATTATAACCAATAATTGATAAGTGTTACCTGACTAATTTACTTAATACTTAAAACTGTTGTAGAGGGTTCTTATTGACAGATGCAGTGTGCTATCCCTAACACCTGCTTACTTTTTAAGGCAGTGCAGCCCGCTGATTTGACCAGGGCCGGCCCTAGACTTTTGGGGGCCCTAAGTGAGCTTTGGCTTGGGGGCCCCCCTCACTCTAGCGCGTTCTCACTACACACAACACGGAACCAATTGTTCTCTTATGATGTTAGCATAAGCACACATATTGTATACATAAGCATGTAAACACCGTGGACCTAACCTCCTCTAGGGGGGTCCGGGGGTAGGCTCCCCGGTAAGATTTATTTTGAAAAGTTAAAAGCATCAATCTGGTGCACTTTGAGAGCAAAATTAAGAGATCTATGGATACTAGTGCTAAAATATCGTCGACGACATATTTCCGCGTCAACGCGTCGCTACACACACGTGGGTCACCCACAGCAACAAGCAGTTCTAGCTGTGGTGGCTACCATTAGCAGCTAGCATTTGCTCTCCGATTTTTACATTAAAATGGAATTATGGATTATAAATGCAATCATTTTTTTATACATAGACGTTAAAAACCTATGGATTAACCGATTCAGCCGCGTTTTTTCTCATTTTAATGCCATTGAACACGTCTTTTGATCAGATTGACAGCTACGGTGGTGAGACGATCTCCCTAGAAGCTCTGTAAAGGTACGTGTTGTGATGACTGTATTTGCTTCCCCTGTCGTGAGTCCGGATCACTCAGTGATGATACTATATACCTACATAATCTGTCGAACCTCAGTTTTAATCGGATATCTTCTAGGGGTGTTGAAAATAATCGTTTCTACGATGCATTGCGATGCGGACGTGGACGATTCGGTCTCGATGCAGTGACGGAAGATAATCGGTTATAGAGTAGTAACGTTGCTTCCTGATTTTCCGGCCGCGGCTTTACTATAACGTTTTTTCTGTCACTTTAATATCAAATCGGTCGGTGACGCAGAGATCAGGGAACAGACGTGACAGCGGCACAGCAACACGGAGCAGTCTGCTTTATCCACCAACACCAGAACACCAGTCCAGAACCAGCAGCAGAATGACCCGCTCTCCCTGTGTCTCTGAGCCGCAGCGACACGGAGTGTGACAGGGATTAATGTTTTTAAAAATAATCGCGTTACAATCATGTCAGGTTTTTGGTGGATTTAATCAAGTCTTGGATTGCAAAGTATGAATGTCCTCTAGCAACTTTCAGGCGATATATACGTGTGTAAAGTTTGTGAAGGCAGGAGGAAAAAAGCTTCCGCGATCACCGTCTCCTCTCCGTTCCTCCAAGCCCCGCCCCCTCCCTGAAAATAATGAGTGACAGGCTGATAGTGACCCGATAGAAACGTTATTATTCACTTAATCACTGAGATATAATGAAGCTAACTTAGTCTCATGCATTCATGGGATTTATGTAACAGTAAGACAGAGAATGTAAGTGTGCACCCACATGCACTATTTTTGTTGTAAATCCTCCTGTTGTCTGCTGTGTTCAGACAATGGTTCAGACTCAAGTCCTGTGTGTGAGGCCTCATTCAGGACCTTCAGTGTCCTTTAACAGAAGGCCGTTGCTAGAAGCTGCAGCTCGACTGCAGAAGCATTAGCTTTTTGTTTTTGAGGATGGAACAACTTCACACACGGAGGCTAGACCTATACAATTCATTTATTTTGGTTTATAAATTAATGTCAAGACATTTATGTTATTGATTTCTGAAGCACTTTCTAAATAATAAAAAGAGAGTTCATATGTATTTACTGCATGTATGCATTGATGAAAAATAAGCCATGTGCAGTAATATAGAAAATTGAGGATGCAACGTATTGGTATGAATCGTGATGCACCGGGATATCGAACCGAATCGAATCGTTGACAGGATAATCGTAATCGAATCGAATCGTGAGACCAGTGAAGATGCACAGCCCTAATATCTTGTATGTGCAGCTACGATAAGTAATAAGGGTACTTTTATCTTGAGTTCTGTGCCAATGTCCGTTAGCATTTTTCGCTCAGGGGTCATTTAGATGCTTCTTATGAGACTTGTGTTTTGTTTTGGTAAACATGGTTTGTATCGTCAATTAGCTGAGATTATTGCCGTTAATCTGGTATAACACATTAATAGGTTCTTAAATATTAAGATCCCCTGAGACACAGTATCATGAAAATAATTTTTTTTACATTACGTTTTTTTTACATTACGTTTTTTATGAATTGAACAACAGAAAAATAATCGTTAGATTAGTCGACTAATCGATCAAATAATCGCCCGATTAATCGTTTTCAAAATAATCGTTTCCCCCCAGCACTAATGGATACATCTCTCAACACCCATATGAAACAGATTTTTCTTTATGGATATTTTACAAATGACTCCCCTTTTAAACTGTATTCTTGTTTTGCCATATAGTGTTTCATAACTGTTTTTCATTTATTCTCTCTGGCTGTCCATCTCATAATGTTCACATAGAAACTAGCTGTCAATAGGAATATCAATCATAAGAATTATAATTTCATGCAAAAATCTGTCACAAAAAGAGGTTGCACATTTAAATTCAGGTGTTGTTATGGCAACGTCAGTGGCCAAACAGCCACATTTACTGCTGCAAATACGTTCAAACATGCTGTCGACACGTAAAGCAGTGGCAACTATGCCACCATTTCAGCTGACTTTTTCTCAGAAATACTGTCACATAACATCCATATCTTCCAGTGCTAGGTTGATGCTTAGCTAAGCTAACTACACTGAACAAAAATATAAATGCAACACTTTTGTTTTTGCTCCCATTTTTCACGAGAGGAACTCAAAGATCTAAAACATTTTCTATATCCACAAAATAACCATTTCTCTCAAATATTGTTCACAAATCTGAAAAGATCTGTGATAGTGAGCACTTCTCCTTTGCCGAGATAATCCATCCCACCTCACAGGTGTGGCATATCAAGATGCTGATTAGACAGCATGATTATTGCACAGGTGTACCTTAGACTGGCCACAATAAAAGGCCACTCTGAAACGTGCAGTTTTGCTTTATTGGGGGGGTTTGGGGGTGTGCGAAAACCAGTCAGTATCTGGTGTGAGGGGTAGGGTTAGGGTAATGTTGTGAATCGAGTGGCCCATGGTGGTGGTGGTGGGGTTATGGTATGGGCAGGCGTATGTTATGGACGACGAACACAGGCCACTCGATTCACAACATTACCCTAACCCTAACTCGTGAAAAATGGGAGCAAAAACAAAAGTGTTGCGTTTATATTTTTGTACAGTGTAGTTTAGTGCTTACTTCAGCCCGTTCCTTCCTTTTGGCACCAAAGATAATTGTCTTTGTTTTTGTTTTTGTTTAATTGTAGGAAATTGTTGCTCATCCAGCTACTGATTTGTTCCATGCAGTTGGTGAGGGATTGTAATGGTCCATAGTCGCCAGGCTTTATTGTAATGTATAACTGAGTGTCATCTGCATAATTGTGGTACTGTTACGGCATGTTGTTAACTTGTAGGATCTGGGCTAGTGGAAGCATGTATATGTTAAATAGAATTGGACCAAGAATCGACCCTTGGGGAACTCCACAAGTCATTGCAGTTTGTTGCGATTTAAAAGAACCAACAGACACAAAGGAGTCCCTGTCCTGCAGATACGATTTGAACCAATTAAGTGCTTTGCCAGATAAACCAACACAGTTTTCTAGTCTGTCCAGTAATATTTTGTGGTCCACTGTATCAAAAGTGGCACTGAGGTCCAGCAGTACCAAAATAGTGATTTGTCCCTTGTCTGTGTTTAAATATATATAGTTTAAGACCCTCATAAGTGCGGTCTCAGTGCTGTGATGGGCTCTAAATCCAGACTGGAGAGTATCAAAGCAGTTATTTTGTGCCAAAAAAAAGTCGAGTTGATGGAAAACAGCTTTTTCTATAATTTTACCCAAGAAGGGTAGGTTTGAAAGAGGCTTGATAACTGCTGTTTTTAGTGCTTTTGGGAACTGTCCCAAGCTGAGGGAGGTGTTGACTATCTCTAGTATCTCTGATGCCATGCTGTCACGATCTGTCTGTGTTGTGTTTTGTCTTGTCTTTTTCTGTCTTTGGTTTCCTGTTTTATTTTGTAAAGTGTTCACCCCCCGTTCCTGCCTGTTGCTTTCTGTCTGTTTTCCCTCCCTGATTACCCGATTGTGTTCACCTGATGCCCCTGTGTTTCCTCTTCCCTCCTCACCTGTCTCTTGTTTGTTTGATTAGTCCCGTGTGTATTTAGGTTCTGTGTTTTCTGTTAGTCTTTGTGAGTTCCTTGTTGTAGTTTGACGTTGTTCACGGGGAAGAGTTCTGTTTTGCTCTGTCTGTAGCCTTGAAATAAAGGTATTTTCTGTTAATCTGCATTTGGGTCCTGCTTGCCTCACTCAACCCTGACAGAAGGAACTCACCAAATATGGGCCCAGCAGATCCTTTTGAGCAGGAATTGTTGGATTTTACTTTTTCTTTGGCTACCTGTTCTGATCAATGGATGGGAGCGTCCAGGGTTCAGCAGCGAGAGGCTGCTCTGGCAGCGGCGCGCCAGATAACTATGGAGAAACCAGGCTTGGTGAGATTCTTACCGGGCGGGATTTTGGATTTCCTCATGGTGTGTTATCCTCTGCCTGACAGCCCCAGGCCTCCCAACTCCCGTTATGACACCACACGCATCGGTGTGGTCCGTTTGGAGTCAACCCTGGCTTCTGCCCCATTGCCTGCTCCTGTCCAGGAGCCGTTCTCTGGAACTCGTCTGGCCTTTGGAGGTCCACGGAGCCTCCAAACGGCTCCTAAAGGAAGGAGTCGCAAGGCCAGGTTAGCAGCCCGAGCCCAAAGATCCATGGTTCTTGCCCCAGCAGCCATGGTTCCAGACCCCTATCTGGCCCCAGTAGCCATGGTTCCGGCCCCAGTTCTGGCCCCAGCAGCCATGGTTCCAGACCCAGTTCTGGCCCCAGCAGCCATGGTCCCGGCCCCAGTTCCGGCCCCAGTGGCCATGGTTCCAGACACAGCTCTGGCCCCACCTGCCATAGTCCCATCTCTTGTCCCTTCTCTAGTCTTTTCTCGAGTCCTAACTCAAGTCCCTTCTCTAGTCCCTTCTCTGGTCCCCTCTCTAGTCTCTTCTCAAGTTCCCCCTCTAGTCCCTTCCCAAGTCCCTTCTCTAGTCCCTTCCCTAGTCCCTCCTCAGGTCACTTCTCTAGTCACTTCTCAGGTACCAACTCTGGTACCATCTCTAGTCCCTCCTCTAGTCCCCTGTCCAGTTCCCTCTCGAGTCCCCTCTCGAGTCCCCTCTCGAGTGCCCTCTCGAGTGCCCTCTCCAGTCCCAACTCAAGTTCCTACTCAAGTCCCAATTCAAGTCCCTACTGAAGTGCCGTTGGAGGTTCCGCTGGGGGTCCTGCCAACTCCATGTCTTGTCCCGTTGGGGGTCCCGCCGACTACTCTCCTGCCGGGGGTCCTGCCAACCCTATGTCCTGTCCCGTTGGGGGTCCCGCCGACTGCTTCTCTGCCGGGGGTCCTGCCAACCCTGTGTCCTGTGCCGTTGGAAGCCCCGCCGACTACTCTTCTGCCGGGGGTCCTGCCAACCCTATGTCCCGTCCCGTTGGAGGTCCCGCCAACTACTCTCCTGCCGGGGGTCCTGCCAACCCTATGTCCTGTCCCGTTGGGGGTCCCGCCGACTACTCTCCTGCCGGGGTTCCTGCCAACCCTATGTCCTGTCCCGTTGGAGGTCCCGTCGACTGCTCTCCCGCCGACGGTCCTGCCAATCCAGTGTCCTGGTCCTCTTCCGTGGGGGATCCTGCCGAGGCCTGTCCCACCAGCTCCGGTTCCTGTCCGGCCGACACCGGGTCCTGCCCGGCCTCCGGCGCTGTCCCGTCAGCGCCTTCCTGCCCGGCCTCCGGAGCTGTCTGGTCTTCGCCCTCGAGCCCGGCACCCTGAGAGCCCGGCCCCCTGAGAGCCGTGGTCTTCGCCCTCGAGCCCGGCCCCCTGAGTGCCGCGGTCCTTGCCCTCGGGCCGGCCCCCTGACTCTTCCTGCCGCTGCCTTCGCCCTCATGCTCGGCCCCCTGAGTTCGCCTGCTGTGGCCTTCGACCCCTTTTTGAACTCTGCCTTGACCCAGGGCCGTCCGCCCGAGACCCCCTCCACCCACCCTGTTGGCCCTAGTTTTGTGTCCCTCCTCCGGTCCCCCTCCACCCACCCTGTTGGCCCTAGTTTTGTGTCCCTCCTCTGGTCCCCCTCCACCCACCCTGCTGGACTTTTTTTGGGACGTCTGGGATCCGTCCCTTGAGGGGGGGGGGTACTGTCACGATCTGTCTGTGTTGTGTTTTGTCTTGTCTTTTTCTGTCTTTGGTTTCCTGTTTTATTTTGTAAAGTGTTCACCCCCCGTTCCTGCCTGTTGCTTTCTGTCTGTTTTCCCTCCCTGATTACCCGATTGTGTTCACCTGATGCCCCTGTGTTTTCTCCTCCCTCCTCACCTGTCTCTTGTTTGTTTGATTAGTCCTGTGTGTATTTAGGTTCTGTGTTTTCTGTTAGTCTTTGTGAGTACATATACTTTGTTACATACTTTTTTTATTTGATTTTGGATTTGTGAAAGTAGTAGATAGAAAAAATACCAAACACTAATTATTAAAATATATATCCTTTATTTAATCAGGTAAAAGACTCATTGAGATTAAAATCTCTTTTCCAAGAGTGACCTGGCCAAGAAGGGCAGCATGAACGAAGTTACAACAGATAAAACACAGACATGACGGGCAGACAAATACAGCTGTAAAACACAAATAAAATTGCACATTAGCCAGTCAATATGCGAAGTAAAACAAACTATTAAAAATCATTCGAACTGGCAAAATGTAAAACGATTTTAGGATATACGAGCACTCGCATCTACCAATGGTGTCGTGTTCTCTGTCCTTTAAGATGGACCTGAATTCTCCCATAGTGATTAAATCTGAGAGTTTCAGCTCCTTCTGTACATTGATATTGACAAAGTATTTATTTTTGTATACGGTAATACTAAGGAGGCATAGGCCTATATGATGATCTAATGTTTGACATTATTGATATTAAAAAAAGTGATTTGTTTTCCATGTCATTCTTGTGTTTTTCTTATCAGAAAGTGAAGTTATTTATTTCTAAGCTCCAAATCCAAATGTTTCCCTCAATGGCCTTCGTGCCCTAAACAATGTTGTGACACCAGAGGCCAAATGGAAATTCCAAGCCTGACTGACAATCAATAACAAACAATGTATATTATGAAAATAGAAATGAATGCATAAAATGAAGTTACTGATGTTAGAAAGGGGATCTTATCAAACCATCCTGACTGAACCCAGTTGTTTCTGCTCCATTCATCTGCCGTGGCGATCTCACGGTGATGATAGAGCTGCTTCCCTCCTGCATGTGCATTCATCTGAAGGCTGTGCTACCCTTTACTATAATGTGCTGTTTACACAAGAACGCAAACGGTTGTATCTGCTACTTTTCTCTTTCGTATAGCCTGTTCGTTCACACGAGGCCGTAACGGAAACGCGGAAACGGACCCAAACGATAACGGGTCCCAAGGTGGATAGATCTGCAAACGGAACGCTCTGGGGGGGCAAACGGCTCCGTGTGTACGCCCTATACGATAATTTCCTGATAACGATGAAGCCATAGCCCACCTCCGCTGCTCACTGCTGTAGCATGGTCAGTAGCTACTGTCAGTAGCTACTGCTAGTGCTACTGCTAGGGCTACCGCTACTGCTACTGACAGATGTTAGTGCAAAATCAACAGCTCCTCTACCACAACCATCAGCAACAAGTGAACATGGAGAATTACATGAACTACATGTTGCTAAATCCACCACGGGGCATAAACAGAAGGGCAACCATGCTCGGCGGTCTTCTTCGCTGCTTTTGGTGTATTTTGTGGCGGAAGTACAGCGCCACTTACAGGCCCGGCATATGTACTACAGCGTCTCCAGCACTCCCGAGCGGTCTCGTGTGAACGGAATACTTTTTTGATATCGTATTCGGTTCGTTTGCGTGTCGTATGCCTTATAGCGGCAGTGAGTGTCAGTACATTTTGAAAGGCCGATCCGTTTTGATCTGATCTGGGCTCCTCACAGTTGGTCTGATTGGTTGGTAACATGTGTTAGCAGTATTCTGATCTGACTGTTGTTTGAGGAGAATGGATTAACAATTCCATTTCATAACATTTATTTCTTTCCAAAAATGTAGGTTTTTTTGTTGTTGTTATTGGCATTTATCCTTCAAACAGCTGAAGGTAGAGGTGGGGAGAAAGAAGGTCCTCGGGTCAGATGGAACGGTGTCAGTGTTACAGCTACAGCAGAGGAGAGCAGTGGAATTTAAAAATCTCAAGTTGCACCAATCAGAATCAACATAATAACGTAATAATAACGTAATTTACAAGTTAACCTTATGAAGTGACTTGCATGTATTGCTATTGGTGAGGGTCAGATCTGCATCACGTCTTCATCACAGGTCAGGGTACACACATTGTGTCATGCATGCCTGCAACTGTCTTTACTGTGCAGCAGCAACATGTTATCAGTATGACCTATGCACTGTACACACACTTACTCCAGATAGAGATACAGCTGACACCTTGGTGAAAGGAATGCTGTTATAACAACTTTTAATTGTAGCTGAACTTTATATCAGACAAAATGCTGTCATTTGATTTTCAAGCTCTCAAATATTGATTTTGGTATTGTCCTCAGGGTTTGACAATGATGTCTCAAGGCCACCATTCTTCTTTCACAGTGGCAGTGTTTCCTGTTCTCTCTGAATGACTCTTAACAGAGAAACGTGGTAGGAAGAAAAAGGAAAATGAAACATGAGTGGTGCTGTCAATATGATTTTCTGTTCCACATGTGGCCTGAGTGAAGGGATAATAATGACGTTAGACTGACGGGCTCTCCAGCTAACCTGCACTGCTGACGCCAGCAGACAGATGTGTCCGGCCTCTAATGAGGACATTACAGGCATGACGAGGAGGGGTTGATCCAATAACGTGGCCCCTGTCTAATCGTGGGCCTTTTTCTCTAATAGTAGTTTCATAGCAACACAGTCTCACTCCCTGATCGTCCAATAGCTACGCTTGGTCAGGGTCCCGCGGCGTGCAGTTGGGACACGCAGAGGCTCCTTCAGCTTCATAAACGGACGCAAAGAGCTTTCAACTGATTGCAATGTATTCCCATCGGCGGCGGTATTTGCCGCTCAGGGAAGCACCGCATCGGTCCATGTCGGCGGCTCTTAAAGGCAATGTGAGCGTCCATTCCCATTGGATAACGGAGAATTGTACACCCGGAAGTAAGTATTCTCCTTACTGTCGATTGGTTTGACAGTGATATCTCCACTACTCATCAACTCGAAAACATCAGATTATCCTTGTTAATTACACGACATTGATAGGTTTAAATTGTGTACAATGCTTTTGTGTTTTTCCCCTTCAATTTTGAGAAACAACTTGTTTTCTCTTAAATGTGGAGCGCCAAAGAGACTACACTACCCACAATCCCCAGCTATATAAAAAACAGATTTCGAGAATAAAGTCGTAATAATACGAGAATAAAGTCATAGTTACAAGAATAAAGTCGTAACATTACGAGAATAAAGTCGTAATATTACGAGAATAAAGTCATAATGTTACGAGAATAAAGTAATAATTACGAGATTAAAGTCGTAGTTTCATAAGTGAATTGAGAAGCGGACTTGGAGGAGATTGTCTCCTTTCTGCAGGAGGAAATGGCTTGTTCTGGCCGACTACATTTAGTTGACGCTTTTATCCAAAGCGACTTACAATAAGTGCGTTCGACCAACAAGATACAAACTTGAAGAAAACAGAATCATATAAGCACATCGGGTGGAGTCGAAAGAGATGAGTTTTCAGTCTGTGCCGGAAGATGTGTAAGCTTTCTGCTGTCCTGATTTCAATGGGGAGCTCATTCCGATTCCACTACAAGGCTACAAGTTCGACTCCTTCTGGATTCAAAGCCTTGATTACAAGTCTCATCGTTTCTTGTGAAACAACAAATCCCCTTTGAACAGCTCGTAGATGTAACCAACGATAGCCTTGTAGTCGGCCAGAACCAGCAGAAAGGAGACAATCTCTTCCAAGTCCGTTTGGTTCTTTCTTCGAAATGATAAACAGTTTCTTGCACAACCTTTTCAAAGTTCTAATACTTATGATAATCTGATGCTGATGTGCCAAAAGATTAAGTATTTCGTTGTTTGAGAGACCTAAACTAAAGTACTCCTTCACAAGATGCTCCACATTCCTCGTTTTATTGCAGGACGCTGCTGTTGTCTCCTTCTCAAGTCACTTATGAAACTACGACTTTAATCTCGTAATTATGACTTTATTCTCTTAACATTACGACTTTATTCTCGTAATATTACGACTTTATTCTCCTAACTATGACTTTATTCTCGTATTATTACGACTTTATTCTCGAAATCTCTCTTTTTTTCTCTAAGTGTGGCCCTAATACTCCTTCGTAGTTATGAACGTATCTTAAATACGTTTATTTTCTACATATCTTTGCCATTTATTGTCTTGCTTATAATAATGATAATAGTCATTTATAAATATCATTTTAGAGCACACATTTGAAATCGAGAATCGGGCTCGATATATGGTTAAATTAAAATCAGTAGGCGAGGCTGTAATGAGAGAGGCAGAAAGTAATAGTTTTAACATGCCAAAAAGCTGCTGTGTCATTTATTGCACCTCAAACATTAAAACAAATCCAGAGTTACGTGTTTCTGTACTTCCTCTAAGAAGAAAGGACAGTAACAGAAGATCTCTGTGGCGTCAGGCTTGATCGCCGTTCAAATGACAGCGTTGGTTTCATGCTGACTTTAAAGGTCCCATGTCATGCTTTTCTGGTTAGTACCCGTCCCCTTGTGTGTTATGAAGGTTTTTATAAATATTATATATATGTATATATATATATAGTCAAAACCCTCACAGTTAGGTGACATGTGTTGACATCGAAATATTTAATTAGGGTCAACGTTTCATTCACACACACACACACACACACACACACACTGAATAAAGGCTCTTTTCACTGTGTTATCTAGCCAAGGACATATCAAGCTTTTCAACCCACACACCTGACAAATGCACACACACACTAAACACACAACAACACATGCCTGTATGGAGGCATACCTTCATACCTTTGCTTTACATGGTTTGGTTTTTGAGTATATCTGTAGACACGTAGACTCATAGTAATATTAACTTGGTGAAGGGGTTTATGGCAGCTTTGGAATGTGTTCCTGCATGGTGTAATCTGTGTGTGTCCTCCCCGGGGAGGTTTCTGCTACTCTAAAGATAAGTGCAATCTTCACCACTCATTGTTTAATCAAAGGTGTGGCTTTCCAGGGATCTACTGAGGTTTTACCTAGTTTAGCTCATTCTGTGCAATTGGTTATTTCAATGTATGTATGTATTTATACTAGGGCTGTCAAGTTAACGCGTTAATAACGCGTTAACGCAACATTTTTTTAACGCCACTAATTATTTTAACGCGATTAACGCATGTGTATTTTTTTTCCTCGGCCGCCCCGTAGTTTCAGAGCGCATCGAGTTTAAAATACCATCTACAAGCTGATGCTGACAGCCCCGCTCCTGCCGCCCGCTTGTGGCAGACCACACTTCCACGCTCACCGGCAGGCACCGACTGACCATCGGGAGGACCGGGAGGGTGTGTGGATGTGTGGCCCGAGCGAGCGAGAGAGAGACTTTACGTGCATTACCGTACCGCAGTGTGAACGCGGCTATTGTTGTTGTTAGCATCTGGTGCTAGCTAGCTGCGCTAACGGATATAAGGAGCTGTTTAAATGAAAACGCCCTAGCCACACAACTGCGCCGAGCACTTGACTTGATGCAGGCAGCAGACAGCGGGACATTGTACGAAAAGTCAGCACACTCATGATTGCAGCGTCCAGGCAGCTCCCGTTCGAGCATATGCCTTGAGTTGCACATAGCTCCAACGCACACACACACACACACACACACACACACACACACACACACACACCCCATTTGTATTGTATGAGAGAGGTTCAGGTTGAATTGAGGCGAATATTTGTAATGTTCAGAGGTTGTTGTGTTTAACATTCATGAGAATATTTGTCATTGTTCAAATGATAATAAACATTAGCATAAAGCATATTTGTCCACTCATATGGTGATAAGAGTATTAAAAACTTTAAAAATATTCCTCTAAGGTACATTTAGAACAGATAAAAAATGTGCGATTAATCGCGATTAACTATGGACAATCATGCGATTAATCGCGATTAAATATTTTAATCGACTGACAGCCCTAATTTATACACATAGTCAGTGGTGGAATTTAATTTAATTAGGTCAAGTACTGTACTTAAGTACAATTATTAGATACTTTCCTTGAGTATTTCCATGTTATGCAACTTTATACTTCTACTCTACTTCATTTGTTTGAGCGCTTGAGTTACAAGAATCTTTTCAGATTCCGATTATAAGCCAACACAAATCAACTAATTAATAAACATATTGATATATTAATATAGGTTAAGATATTTAGTAGCCGTATACAAAGTCATTTAAATAAGCTCTAGATTTACGAGCTGTTATAAACACATTAATGCATCAATAATCAAAATCTGTTATTAAATGTATATGATTCTCAAATGGGCCACTATAGGTAAAACTACACCTACCAAAGTGCTTTTCATTCTGGTACTTCACTATATTTCTCTTGTGTACTTGTACTTAAGTTACATTTTGAATTGAAAACATTTACTTGTATCTGAGTAGTTTTACATTAAGTATTGCTACTTTTACTTAAGTAAAGAATATGAGTACTTGACCATCCATCACTGTATGTATTGTATATGCTTGTAATCACCATAGAATTGTGTAAATTGTAAAAATGGTCTAAAAAAGAACATTGCGAACAAAACGCAGTGGTTTGATCAGACTGACAGTGGATGGATGTGCTCTTTTTTGCTTGTTCCTGCTCTCATCATAGCTGCAGGCTCCAACTCACTCCCACACATTAAACACACACTTTCCCTCAGCATTAGAACTCCTTTGGGAGACACAGTGAAACAATATGGTTCTGCTAACCAGGGCACCCCCCCCACCCCCACGTGCACGGTTGTGGCATGACCCCCAAAACAGAAAGATATGGACACAAGATGTGTGCAAATGTATTTAGTATCCTATCCATGTGAACATGATTTAAGTGGGGGGTGGACCTAACATCCTCTAGGGGGGTCCGGGGGCATGCTCCCCCGGGAAGATTATTTTTTCTTAATATTGAAGTTAACACTTTGAGAGCAAAATTAAGATATTAAGATTATTAATTAAGATAATTGTAAGCAGATTTTCTTTTTCTTTTATATATTTTACAAATCACTCCCCTTTTAAATTGTATTCTTGTTTATTAATAACAACTTTTTTTTACTGTATTTATACCTGTTTTTCATTCATTCTCTCATTTTTGTATAACTATAATGATCATAAAGGTGTGCCTTTACCTCACTGAGCTGAGGTTATCAGAGCCTCTCAGTCTTTCAGGAGAGAGCCGCGGCCGATTACACAGTAAATTCCAATGTTAATAAAAGCACACAGAAGCTGTATACGTCTTTTGGGAGTTTGATTTATTTTGAATGAACACAAATACAAAATTAAAACCTATAATTACACACTAAAACCATTATTTCAAAAAAAGAACTATTTCACATAAACCTCTGGTTTTTACTGGGGCTGGGGCGACTTGATTTTCGGGGGGGGGTGCGCCATAGTTTATGGGCGTCGTACGCAATATAGGTGTAGTTATGTTAGTATAAGATAATAAGATGTACTTTGTTGATCCAAAATCGGGAAATTGTGTTATGACATTTTAAAAAATATGTTTTTAATTTCTAACTTATTCTCCCCAATTTTTGGCGCCCCCGATGGGTTGATGCGCCCTTAGCATTCGCCTATACTGCCTATGCCGAGGGCCGGCCCTGCTGCTAACACACACAAACAGATAAACCAACCAGATACGTTGGAGGCTGTGCGAGATTAACCTGACCAAGAACACTTCATGGTGGGGTACGGCGAAGACAATAAAGTTGTAACAAGCAGTAGCGCTGAGCAAAGTGACTAGAGCACACACTTATATAAACACACGTATAAAGTAGCAGCGTGCATTGGTGAACAAAGAACCACGGCTCTCTGGAGAAGAGGACAGAGTTGGAGAAGTCGTTTTTTTATTTAATCTGGCTTCGTAGGACTAAAATCAACACGAGCATCTACCCCACGCAGTCCGCTGTTGTTGTGAGCGACGTTGCCGAGAAAATTAGTGTCATTAACGATGATGTCATGATGTAGCACCACTTGGGCTCCGGGCGGTGGAAAACAAAACAAGTTCTCATTTAGTGCTGCAAGAACTGAGTTTCAGTGGAAAGGGGTATTAAGAGAGAGAGTGAACAGAAAGAGCATAACACTCTGTTCTGACCTCCTGCTTTCTTCTCTCCGTCCGACCTGCAGACACAGACTGATTTCCCTCAAATCAGTCTCCGCTATGAGGCTGACGTAAAACAGTCTGTTCTGAATCTCAGTATTGCATTCATTAGTTTGAACCAATATTAATAGGCTTGGAAATCAGAATAATTCATTCAACCTTTCTGTTGAAACCAATCTCTCTTATTAGCCTTGGGATCTCAAATCAAATCTTTCCGAGAGGCTTCGACCACTTCACATTTTCCTGTGCGTGCTTAATGAGTTTGTTCGTGCAATGTATGGCTCACCAACCTTAAATGTTAACACAGAGAGAGATCAATAAAACACAAACACAGATATGGTTGAGATTCATTATTATTCAGTTGCGCAACAACAACAATCATTTGGAGTAGCGTCACCTTGCTCAACAGCAGCCAATCACAGACATGTCCCCCAGACTGGAAGGATCGTGTGTGCTTTATACACGTGAAACACACACGAACATACCCTTGAAACATACGTTGATATGTTGATATGTTCCTGGTGTGGAAAGGTCATTATCTCATGACGTCTTTAGGAGTCTTGCAGGATATGAATGATCCAATTATCAAACTATATATATATATGTTTGCACATGAACACATATCCTTTTCCTTACGTTACCCAACCTCCTGATCGCTTCTTAGCTAATGCATGCTGGATATGAAGCACTACCTAACGAGACTTTAACTGTTATATCTGAGGAAGACCTCCCTTGGACTTCCTCTGACCTTGACCAATTTACTTAACATGAGTACATCTTCCAACAATTGCGGAAGAGGCAATGGAGCCTCTGACCCGTGTTACCGTAATGAATAAGCCAGACACACGCTGTAAAGGAATCTCCCGTAACAAGTTCTGCAGGGAACTTCTGATCGCATTTACGCTTTAACTATTATAAAAGCTCAATTTAATATTTTGAGTCTATCCTGAAATGAAGGTCCAATATGTCCATAATGTCACAAATCCAATAGAAATATATTCCTGCCTTTTGGTCGGGGAGCCCATGCCATGGTATCTTCCGGGTCCACCTGCATAAATACGTCATCACGACAACACTCTATTATGATTGATATTATGCAGAATGAAAAACACTAAGACTGTGCTGCTGTGTGTGTGAGTGAGTGTGCTCTCTACAAAGGAAGGGAAGAGCTGGGTGTGTGTCCCCGGCCCCCCTGTAAGAGTTCAGAGTGCAGGAAGAAGATCACACACATCCAACAACACAGCCACACAATCAAAGCACCGACTGCCGACAAACCTGCAGCGCTTCAGCGGCTCTGATCTGTGGTTGAAAGAGAAAGCGAACATCCTGGTGGTGTCGGTCGCAGCTCGCTGCAGTCCCTTCACCTCCAAGCATCTGTCTATCCCAACGTGTGTGTGTGTCTGCTGAGCCAACACGCTCAGGCCTGCTCAGGGTAGCTGCAGCTCTGTGTGGAAGCAGCCAGCAGCATGTCGCTCCAGCTGTGCCTTCGTGATCTGGCCCCGAGCACGTCTTTTCCAACCATACTCGATACAATAAGACCAAGTGCTACCGAGGTGTCACTGCTCCCCGGGCGCCGTACACAGCCCACTGCTCCCAACACTAGGATGGGTCCAATGCAGAATGTACATTTCCCCTCCGTGGGAAGGTGAAGGGATATACAAAGAAAGAAGTGATAACACGTCAGGTTTCTTTCTTTCCACAGCCTCCCCCTCCCTGCATGGATCTGATCCAGCAGCGACACACTGATGGAAAAGCTGAGAGCATTCATATACAAATGTATGTCATCAGAATAAATAGAAAAACGCAAAATCAGCACTATTCTTTCCCAAACATATCGGTTTATTGTTGGTATTGAGATTGCTGTTTTTAGCAGGTAGTGCTCATAGAGCTTCTTCGCAGTGAATATACTGAAGTACATTAAACTATTGTGACAAGCTTACAAGTATGTTTGACAGCATTTTAAAGAAATATCACAGTTGTTGTGTTTTCTTTCCAAGAGAGAGAGATGAGATGATATGAGATTATCAGGTTAAGCATGGTCTGAGTGATGTAACAGCAGGCAGCAGAGATGTATACTGGACCTCCCAGTTCAATCCACTCTGCGCGACCCGCCTCTGACCCACTTGGTAACCACAACTGTCCGCTGCTGGCAGCACCTCAGACGGTCCACTAATACACAAGCTTTTATACTGTATCTCTAACTCCTATAACTCTTATCATCTGATAAGGTGGGTTCGGTGGGAAATGTTTGAACATTTGAAAAATCCCCTCCACTCAGAACAGTCCTTCGTAATCATCATATGAAGACTTGCTTTCAAAGGCCTGGTGCTTCTGTGTCGAACAACCAGAGATGGGGATTGTTGGAACATTGGAAAGACGAACAAAGACTGTTATAATGACTTTGATTAACAATAGATTCTATCAAGAAATGATATGCTTTGTTTGTTAAAGTATTTTAATTGTCCAAATCCCATGTATTAATTGATCACGGTCATAGATGATTTGTAAGATTGGGTCAGAGGTGCACGGATGTTGTTTGATGAAAGATAATCAGCTGAGATCCTATGAGATCCCATGAGATCCCATGAGATCCTCGGATCTGACGGACACTGCAGAGCCACGTCAGCACACTCTGCAGGGAGCTTCTGGAATCATGAGTAATGGGACTTGTAAAGGACCTGCACGTTTCCAGGTGTGACTGAGGATCAGCAGACTGTGCCAGGTGATCAGGTCATATCCTGGGGTCACACATTGTATGAACCATTGTTACGGCAACAAGAGCCAGATGTATAGATGTAGAATAAGACGCTTTATGTCCCAGCTATTATTACCACATGTTATTTTCAGGATCACTTTGGATTTTCAGCCATCACAATGATGTGTGTCTGGCTCGTAGTATCCATCTGATGAAAGACGGCAAAGCCTTTCAGATCGTCTCATGGCAACAGGCTTCCAATGATAGAAAACGGTATTCAACTTTTCATTGTTTCATTTGGATCTCCTGAGCATTTGGTTTACATTTCTGCTGTTATGAAAGGTTTGGCTGCTTGCCCTGTTACTAATATTGAACCAAGTTTGTGAAACATTTCCTTGTAACACTGACGGCCCCTACACACGGCGGCGTGCGTTGCCGCTTCAACGCTTCTGCCCATTCACTTTGAATGGGGTGACGTCACGATTCGCCGAACTGCATTGTGGGAGCAAAGCGTAGCTTCTCTCGCGGTGCTCGCTGCAAAAATAGAGCAATGTTCTACTTTTGCCGCCTCGACGGAGGCGTCAGCCAATCAAATCCCGCGTATGTAAATCTGACAGTACAAGCACTAGCCAATCAAACCGCGTGTATGTTGGGAGAGCCAGACCGCAGTTATTTCCCATATGTCAACAAATGGAGGAGAAACTGATCGTGGCGGTAGGGAATCACCCGGTACTCTGTGACCAGTCCCTCTTTACATACAGGGATACAAACCGGAGGAGCCAGGCACGGGGGGAGGTGGCAGAGACAGAGGGTGAAACTGGTAGGTTTTCACTTGTTTGGGGAGTTTATATCCAGTGTATTTCGTTTGAATGGACAGCTAGCAAGCATAGACAGTATATGTAGCCAGCATGGATGTAGCATGAATGCTTTGCTTTGTATGTCCGGGGCGGGACATTCATGTGGTTGGTTGTTGGTCGCGTTGACTCCCCAAGCTCAAGACACGCCCACCGCCAAGCGGCAACGCACGCCGCCGTGTGTAGGGGCCAGAGGTAGAAGGGCTGAAAATGTAGAAATAAAACAGGTTATTAAAAAAAAATTAGCCTTTTCAATTGTATGAAACAAAATAAATGGCATCTAGCCAGCGCACGACGTACTGACAGAACTCATAAGCTTTTACACGACAGCTCTGTCTCTGCATTCTCTGTGCTGTATGCAGCTGCTCAGGGAGAAGGTCAGCGGGGCGGAGGGAACCAAGCTGCACCAGGACTTCGTGGAGATGGAGAGGGTGAGTCCAGAGAGTTGAACTTCAAGTTTCACAATAATCTCCTTTTGAAGAGCATTTATCTGAGATGCTCTCGGAAAATAACTTCTTCAAAAAGACCTGATGGCGGATAATACTAACGTCTTCTCTTGGTCACATTATTACCAAATGAGCTGCCACCTGAAGACACACATCAGGGTGCAGAAAGGGAGGGAACACATATTTAGCACTCACTTTAAGATATAAGGATACACAGATGGGAACAGACTTTTCTGTTATGTTTAGTTTGAGCTTTATTAACAACAATGCAGGTTTCCGCAGTCGGAGGAAGACGGACATGTCGCCGAAACACCTTCCATCAATCGAACACTTTTACTCTGAAGGACATCAATAACACAACAAGCCTTACTGCAGCCTTCATCTGCTTTCAGTCCAGAATCAACTTCACAATCTTCATTCATGGTATAATGTATTGTATATGTATAAAATATATACTAAAATAAGGTCATTTTGAACCATGAACCCAGCTTAGGCAAGTGAATGACTGACTGAACACACTCATAACTGCAACATTTCTTCTTGTAATGTTCCTATTTGGCTCCCATTAGAAAATAGATGTGACCAACAAGTGTGTGTTGGACCTCTTGTCCAAAACAACAGAGTACCTGCAGCCTAACCCAGGTAACAAATACATATCGCATGTTATTCGTCATCTGCCACGACGACACTGCCTTGTCAAATGAATCGGGGATGACTTTGTCTCCCTCGGCAGCGTCTCGAGCCAAACTGAACATGCTGAACACCATGTCTAAGATCCGAGGGCAGGTGAAGACCACCGGGTACCCCCAGGCTGAGGGGCTGCTGGGAGACTGCATGCTGCGCCACGGACAGGATCTGGGAGAGGACTCCATCTTTGGTACCAATCATCATATTCCACAAACACCTCGATGGTGGCCGTGCTGCAGAACGCACACCGGTGGGTTTCTCACTCGAGTTCAGTGTCTGCTGGTTCTCCTCCTGCAGGCTGCGCTCTGACCGATGTGGGCGAGGCCATGAGGCAGGTGGCCCATGTGAAGGACTCCCTAGACATAAGTGTCAAACAAAACTTTATTGACCCCCTGCAGCATCTACAGGACAAGGACCTGAAAGAGATCACGGTACATAAAGACATACATGTTATCCCGTGCTTTAAAACCTTGCCCTCAAATTCGAATCCTTTCAGTGTTTAAAACTCAGTGACATCAGAATGAAACGCAAAGGACTGAAGGCTGTTGGAGAGCCAGCGAGGCAGTTACGTATGGGCTAATGTTTATTTTTGCAAGACAGTTTTGATATTCTTCGATTTATTATAATGATACCGTTTTTGTTTTGTATGTATTGATGCTTTTGGACTGTGCTGAGGTTTGTGTTGGTTATTGTTTACGACAGATTTAACAGATTATAGTGCGTATGTCCAACAGTTGAAATGGCGTTGCGGCAGTAGGAGGAGCCTGCAGGGGAGGCTCGTTAAAGTGTTCGACGCGTTAGTGCCCAACGTGTCAGCATGGTAGCTTGAGTCAGGAAACCCGGCCTAAGGATCTACGACTCTATAACAGCCACCACAATGTGCTTCAAACTCTGATTGGATCTGTTTTATGTGGGTTGGTTTTGTTTCTAGGGCGAGAGAACAATTAGGAGCCAGTTATGTACAAGACATTTGTTTGCTTGTTAACTCCTACTATTTGGATCTATACGTTTAAGTACAGTAATAACAGATAATATTAAAGGTCTTGTTATTTAAGAACGCCCCCTACTGCATGTGTTTCAGTCCCGCTGTAGAAGTGTGGAGTGGAAGCTCGCTGCTTCCAAACCATGTAACACATGTTATACATTTGGCAAAAGGAAAGGGATGGTCAAATCATTTAAATATCATTTAACCTCTTTGTGTTGCAGCACCACCTGAAGAAGCTGGAGGGCCGCCGGTTAGACTTGGACTATAAGAAGAAGCGTCAGGGGAAGATCCCAGACGGGGAGATCCGGCAGGCGGTGGAGAAGTTCGACGAGAGCAGAGAGCTGGCCGAAAGGAGCATGTTCCACTTCCTGGAGAACGACGTAAGAGAGGGGAAGCTCTCACATAATCCCACATAATGCCGTGTTCACACAAGAAGCCACAACGCATCAGTATTGTCAATGTCATCTACAAACATGAGGCTGGTCACAGCTGCAGACGAGCTACAAGTCAGAGTTAACCTCATCGCTTTCAAACCGGCCCCTTACTTTCCCCCCATTGAAGAATTGAAGAGAAACGTAGGCCGGCTCTCAGAGTGAGTTAACAACAACCTACGTCAACGAATGCTTGAGCAAAAATCCAACAGCAACTCTGCAGCGATACAGCTGACGCTGTTGTGATACTCTTAGTCACCTGTAAGAACATTACATATCACGTATACGCGGACAATATCCAGCTCCACATTTCGTTCAAACCTAGTGAGGCTTTTAGGATATCTAGGCTCTAATGGCGTATTTCCACTGCAGCGCGTAGCACGGTTTAAGCGTGCCGTGCCAAACCCGGCCCGTCTTTTGTTGCGTTTCCTCTAGGGGTAGTTCCGGCTAACGGGTACTTTTTCACAGTTTTTCTGGCCCTCCAAAATCGTGGTTCTTTCCAGGCCAACAACCGGACTGAATTTGCTACACTAGTGAGAGAATCGCTGGCAACAAAATGTACATATTTGACCGTGATTTAATTGTAATACACGTTTCTAAATGATGCCGAAGTAACAACACACTGATACCGGTTAGTAAAAACCATGAATTAATGCTTTGACAAGTCTGCAGACAGACGGCAGAGAAAACCTTTTAAAATGCGTGTTTTCTGAATGGAGATCGGCTAAGCTTATATATGCTCCGACCGTCCACACTCACAACAACAGCCTACAGACATAAATAAAGCAGCGACTGTATTCGCCATGACACAGACAGTCGGTGGTTTGTACTTGTTTAACTTCATTCTAGTTTCTGAACAGATATGAGGAGCTGTGAGCTCTGAGTGCTTACAGCTAACGGCTGATGTTTTGGTTTTGTGATTCGCATTGAAGATGACGTCACGGCTCCGCCTACACTGCGTTACTATAGTTACTGCCTGTGAGACGTTGAACGGCACGACCGAGCAAGGAGGCAGAGGCAGAGAGTTCAAATATAACCCGGTGTGGGCATTTATTTCTCATGTGCACATAGTCACCAGCCTCAACATGACTGTCCTCCCTGAACACAGTCAGCAGCCACAAGGATCTCCCACACACGACCTGTCCACAGGGAAAACAGAGCCTAAATACACACACACTAATCAACCAACAAGACACAGGTGAGGGGGGAGGAGACAACAACACGGGCCCCAGGTGAACACAATCAACAAGACAGAGGTGAGGGGGGGAGGAGACAACAACACGGGCCCCAGGTGAACACAATCAACAAGACAGAGGTGAGGGGGGAGGAGACAACAACACGGGCCCCAGGTGAACACAATCAACAACAATGAAGCTATACAACCCGTAACGGAGGCGGAGATCTATGGGCCCAGAGATCTCCTCCGTGACACCGCCCCAGTACTAAACTATAGTGGAAACGCAGCATAAAGTGAGCCTGGCCTAACAAGGCCTAACTATACCGTACTAAGCCGTGTGAGGCGCTGCAGTGAAAATGCGCCATTAGTCTGTCTTAGTGCTATTAAGGACGGCAGAGAACTTCTTCCAGCTCAATGCTGATAAGACGGGGGTTCTGGTTGTTGCACCAGAAAGGGTTGTGCCCATGATTGTGCAATGTATTGGACCATATTCCTCTGCTGCCAACTACGTAACTTAAGGGTAATATTTGATCAATCCGTCCTGTTTGACAGCCATGTTAGGCAACTGACCAGATCGTGTTTCTTCCACCTACGAAACATTAGTAATCTGTAGTTTCAACGGCTGACCTAGAGATGATTATACATGTGTTTATTTTATCTCGCATTGACGACTGTAACGCACCTTTCACCTCTCAGCATGGCTGCTCTTGGTCGTCTGCAGGCAGTCCAGAATGCAGCTGCTACTTCTCACCCGGTCAAATAAACGGTCCCACATTACACAATACTCAGATCACTTCACTGGCAGCTTATAGGATCCAGTTCAAAGTCCTCACTCTCACCTACAGAGCCTTGCCCGGTCAGACTCCAGCATATGTGCCAGGTCAAATGTGCTCAGTCTACTGTCCGTCCTACTCGTTACCTAACTCTTACCTCGTTACCTAACTCTGTGTTACTCGCCTTAAGACCCATGGTGATGGAGCGCTCGAGGCCGCGGCTCCTAAGCTATGGAACGCTCTGCCCACTCACCTACGGTCCGCAGACTGTTGAACTCATTTAAAGACATTCCTGTTTGGGTAACCTGTGTGCTTTTATTTTATTCTATTGAATCCAATGTTTTGATTGTGTTTTTAGCACTTCTTAACACGTGGTTTGTGTGATCATTTATTATTTTATGATTCCTATGATGTTTTAATGTTTTGTCAAGCACTTTGTGACTTTGTCTGTGAAAAGCGCTTTATAGATAAATGTTACTTACTTGCTGTAGTGTGAGCATAATATTTAAGGAAAGTTAAAGGTCACCTATTAAGCAAAATCTACTTTTTAATGTCTTTTCTACATGAATATGTCCCCTCTGTGTTAAGAGGGCTAAAACCCCTCTCTTTTCTTCTCTTTGTCACCAAATGTCTCCCAGAGGGGCGTGGGGGAGGGGCTCCTTATTTTAATCTAAAGTAAAAGACAGAATCAGCACTTTGGAAACAGGGCTGAAACAGAGGGGATTATGGGTAATGCTGCAATGATCTGTTTGGTGTTTCAGCCAATCGTGTGTGTGTGTGTGTGTGTGTGTGTGTGTGTGTGTGTGTGTGTGTGTGTGTGTGTGTGTGTGTGTGTGTGTGTGTGTGTGTGTGTGTGTGTGTGTGTGTGTGTGTGTGTGTGTGTGTGTGTGCAGGTGGAGCAGGTCAGTCAGCTGGCCGCTCTGATGGAGGTGGCCCTGCAGTACCACAGGCGGTCGGAGGAGACCCTGCAGCAGCTCAGAGGGAGGCTGCAGGAGAGGTGAGAGCGCTCACTCTGTACTCAGAGGTCGGGACAGTGAAAGCATCAAGTCAGCAGCACATTCACAAACTACGGGGTCAATGAATGAATGTTCTAAATGTGGGAAAGGTTCACCGTTGCCAAAGAGATACCTGCTGTTGTTCAAAGTCATTATTATGTACAACAAAAAAGCCTTTCATGTTCTTAATCCCTGATGCCTTTGTCTTCGCCCCCCAAAGAATATCCACAGCCAGCCGCCGCCGCAGGAGAGAGTTCAGGTGTAGGTCGATGAGGAGCAGCGTGTGGGTCAGCAGTCAGCAGGGCGGCCTGAGACCCACCGGTACACCCTCTCTCTTTAAGCCAATCACAAGGGAGGGGTTCCTTTAAACAGTATCAGGTGGTGGGGGGGTGTCGTCCTTAGTTCTAGTTTATTTTATTAGCTGTTACACACTTGTGTGTGTGTGTGTGTGTGTGTGTGTGTGTGTGTGTGTGTGTGTGTGTGTGTGTGTGTGTGTGTGTGTGTGTGTGTGTGTGTGTGTGTGTGTGGCATTGCGGTCTGGTGCTCAACACCATCTCCATCTGTGTTTACATCTCACCCAGCTGACATCACCTCTGTTCCACTGTCATGGCCTGAGACCCCCACTGCCAATGGCTTTATTCGCCGTGAGTAACACACACACACACACACACACACACACACACACACACACACACACTGTTTTCTCCCTTCTTTAAATGAATCCTGCATCAACGTGTTTCAACTCCTCACAGAGCCACAGTTCATCCTTCATCTCACAAACCATAACTGACCGCGGGGTAACTTCCTATCATTTCCCAGAGCTTTAATTCATGGAGTGTTCTCAGTTGTCATGGAGATGTGTTAGTCCTGACCAATGAGCCCCTCCGCTCACCTACTAGTTTTTCATTGACTTTAAAAGTGTGTAACGGTCTCCATCAGTGAGTGTGCTCGTCGTGCTGATTGCAAAACAAATCTTTAAAGTCAAATGTTAATAAAATCTAAGCAGCGTTGGTTGTCTGTGTTGAAGAACTCAGAAGTTTGCAGCGCTGATTCTCTACAAGTTTAGTTCTTTTCTACTGAAGGCGCTCGGAGCCGCTGTGCAAGAGCGATGGAGCGCTCAGAAGAGCTGCTGCGTGCAGCGCTTTTACTGAAGGTCGCCACGGCGTGTGGTCTATCCTCTTTTAAACTATTAGAAACACACCGGTGCTCAGAGAAAAGGTGCCATGTGCACACAGGCGGGCAGGCACTATTTAACGAGAGCACCCTAGACCTGGGGCCTCGTTTATAAAGCCTTGCGTAGGATTCACGTGGGAAGGTTTGCGTACGTAGAACAAAGCAAATAAGTACGCACAGACATTTTCCGATTTGTGAAACACTGCGGCGTAGGACGTGTGCGCACGTGCGTGCACGTCCTACGGTTTCCCTTCATAAATCACAATCAACTCGAAATGCGGCGCTGCTTTTGCGGGCTTCACGTAACGCCCATATTTGCCTATAAATAGTCAAAGAAACGCCCGTATTAATATTCATTCAGACTGACTGCAGGAAGGAGATCGCAGGAAATGACGACAGAACAGCTGAAAAAGCACGTCTCACACCGTGTCAGATGTTGGTTCTTTTAGGGAGGTGGAGATAAATCACATTGTTTGGTGGATGCAGTTTGAACCGGAGCAGCAGCACGGAGGTCGGATCGTCTCCAACATAAATAAATAATTGGTTCGAAAAAAGTTAACTACAAAAAACACAGCCTTCCTCAGGCAGTGTGTCAGTGTGTTGTGCCGGGGATGGCCAACGGTGTCGCAGTTTCTCATCTCTCCCGTTTTCGTGCGTACGCATGGGTCAGTGTCCGTGGAGGACCGCACATTTTCCCGTCAAGTTTGTTTTTTATAAATCACAAACATTGCTTAGAAAACGGCGTGTGCCATCTTTTGAGCGTACGCACCGTTTATAAATGAGGCCCCTGGGGAGTAAAGTGGGGGGCCTTCAACACGTCTAGCCCGCTTACTTCCAGCAACCTTGCTTGAATCACTAGGCCTTTATTTTGATCTCAAAAAACACCCGTAGAGTTGTGTCCCTTCATCTTGCAGGGCTGTAAAACGTTCATGTAGACGAATGGGACGCTGACAGACGGACAGACAAGATGCTGTAATATAGACATATTACAACATCTTCTCCATTGCGTCCCCATACTGCAGGGGTCTCCAGAAGCACATGATTTAGAAAGACCCACACAGACCCACAGGTGAAATGGTGCAGCAGCTGCTATAGCATGTCTTGATCATGAAAGTAATCACGGCAGAAACAGCGTCTCTTCTCATGTGCAGGAATGCTTTTGTGTCTCTGTGGTGCAGAGTCGGAGCTGCTGGACCAGCCGTGCTGCCGCTCTCTCTACGGCTTTGAGCCGGAGAACCAGGGAGAGCTGGGCTTCAAGGAGGGCGACATCATCATCCTCGCCAACCAGATAGACGAGAACTGGTATGAGGGCACGATCCACGGCGAGTCAGGTCTTTTCCCCATCAGCTACGTGGAGGTCCTTGTCCCCCTGCCTCAGTGAGGGCTCCCCGTCCTCAGACTCCTACTATCACAGCGGCCTCGGCCCTCAACAGGACTCAGGCCGAAGGAAACGGGACCAGCTCAATCAGGGCTGAAAAGAAGGGGTAGCAGTTTGGTCCCAACATTGTGTTCTCTGTTTATATTTATGAACCTGAAGTCAACTGAACCCTAAGACATGAGCGGGACACGGCCTGGGTTTTGATCTGACCGAGAAGTCTAGTATCCCGTCAGTCCTCTCTGATGACACTGCTTCCCGTTGGTGCTGATCAGAGTTTATGTCGTGGCTGTGTGCCTCTCCTCTGCTGGATCTCTCCTCTAGTTAGTGGTTGAGATCGGTAACACGGTGACGGTGCTAAAAGAAGTCAGACGGGTCCCGAAACCATTCACTCTGAATGGGGTGACGTCACACTTTGCCGAACTGCATTGTGGTTCCGTCGCATCGCTTTGCCTCCGTTGCTCGCTTCGAACATTGAGAAAAGTTCAACTTTTCAAGCCTAGACGGAAGCGCCAGCCAATAAAATCATATGCCAGTACAAGCTCTAGCCAATCAGACCGTGAAAACTGGAGACAGATAAATAAATAAATTAGAAGTTAGGGCAAGAAAAAAGTAAATGCATATATAAATAATACTGGGAATATCCAATATTTGTTAGCTGGAGTAATCTGCAAATAGAATTGTTTTTACTTTAGTTTTGAATTGATGATGACTAGTAACACTTGAAAGGTCTGGGTGAAGTCCATTCCACATTCTCACTCTGATTCTGGATCAGCTGTGTGATTTGATGGTTGTTCTCCAGGGCTTGCTACACAACCAGTTAGGATGCCTGGTTGGGTTTCTCCTGACTGTGGGTTGGAACTGCTTTTGAATGTTAGTAGGCATTTTGTTCTGGAAAATGTTGGGCATAATCAGTACTGTTTTAAGCTTAACTATATCAACACATTTGAATAGATTGAGTTTTTTAAATATGGGAGTTGTGTGTTCATATTTACCAACACCACAGACTATTCGTAATACTTTTTTTAGATGTTATTTTTTGTAGATTTTTTGAATACGTGTTTCCCCATATTTCGGAGCAGTAATAAAGGTAAGGGAGAAATAGACTGTTATAAAGAGTTATGAGTATTTTTTCCTCGAGAATGTTCTTAGTATGATACAAAATACCTATTGTTTTTGACAGTTTAGTTTGTACATAATTTATATGGTGCTTCCAGTTGAGTTTTTCATCAACAATGAGTCCTAAAAATGTACATGCACCAACTTTCTCTATCTCAGTATTGCAAATCCGTATAATGCAGTAATTTCTACTCTCAGACTTTGTGTTGAATAACATGTCATTTGTTTTGGCCACATTAAGGGATAATTTATTAACTGCAAACCAGTTACATAGTATTTCTGATTCTGTATTAACAATTTTAACAAGATCACCAAGATAATGATGGGAGCAGAGAATGGTGGTATCATCGGCAAACAAAATGAATTTTAACATGTCGGAGGTGTTGATAATGTCATTAATATAAATCAGAAACAGTTTTGGACCTAACATTGATCCTTGAGGGACTCCACATGTTATAGGAAGATTGTTTGATTTCGCCTGGTCTATGTCCACATAGTGTAGCCTATTTATCAGATAACTCTTGACCCATTCTTTGGCTTGACCCCTTATGCCATAATGTTCGAATGTGTGCAGCAGGATGGCTCACAGTATCAAAAGCCTTTTTAAGGTCAATGAATATACCAGCTGTAATAATTTTTTTCTCAATGTTGTTGGTCATTTCTTCAACCAGTTCAATTACTGCTGAAGAAGTAGAGTAATTTTTCTGAAATCCATATTGGCTGGGGCATAGTATATTGAATTTGCTGAGGAATGACTCCAGACGGTTGTTAAAGAATTTTTCCAGGATTTTTAAGAATTGTGGTCGTAAAGAAATTGGTCTATAATTATTAAAACTTGATATATCACCAGATTTGAAAATCAGAATCACCTTCGCGATTTTAGTGCGAATTGTTTAACAATATTCATACTAAGTCCTAAATAATCTTTGGACTGTTTACTGTGTTGAGTATTAATAATATCAAGCAGTTCATTTTCTGTAATTGGGTATAGGAACATTATCTGTTGGATGCAGTTTTTCAGAAAATCATCCACTTTAGATGAAGTTGGGCTGATTTTACTCTCCAGGTTGGGGCCAATTTCAGTAAAGAACTCATTAAAGCTATTTGCAATATCCGTTAGGGTTTTTCCTTTGGTTTGGAATTTCTTGAATTAATTTCTGTTGTCAGTTATTTTATTCTTAATTATGCTATTTATTACCTTCCAAGTGGTTTTCATATCTCCATTTTCAAATTTTTCAGAGAAGTATTGTTTTTCACAGTTTCTAAGTCAATTTGTGGTAACACTTTATACTAAGGTACACAAATTAACCATCAACTTGTTAATTAACATGCATATTAGCAGTATATTGGCCCTTTATTAGTCATTATAAAACACTGCCTTATTCTACATGACCGTATTCTACAAGTACTAAGCCATTAGTTGAGAGTTTTTCCTCGATAACCCTCTAATTGGTGCTTATTTATTGCAAGTAAGGAAGTTGTTGTAAATGAGTTTTGGTCTTAATATGCGCTGCTCAAAACCAAACAATATGATTTATCTCGACCTCCCCAAAAGAATCAAAATCTGACACAGTGTGAGAAGTGCTTTTTAGCTGTTCTGTTGTCATTTCCTGTGATCTTCCTGCAGTCAGACTGAATGAATATTAATATGGGGCGTTTCTTTGACTATTTATAGGCAAATATGGGCGTTACGTGAAGCCCGCAAAAGCTGCACCGCATTTCGAATTGATTGTGATTTATAAAGGGAAACCGGCGTAGGACGTGACGTGCAGTACGCACTTTCCTCGCCGGCACGCAATGTTTTGTGAATCGGAAAATGTCTGTACCTATTTTTTGGATTTCTACTACGTAAGCAACCTTCCCACGTGAATCCTACGCACGGCGTTATAAATGAGGCCCCTGCACACTGACTAGTTTTGTAGTCTAACAGGAACTTGATTTTTGTGTTCTTTTGTGTTTTATGTTGCACATCAGAGACTGTGATTATTGTCAGGCCTATAAAGTTTGGCAAAAAAAAAGTCAGCTGATCAAATGCATTTGCCTCACTTTATGAGCTTCACAATACTTGTGCCTTGTACCGCAGAGTTTGCAACGTCACAAATAGATGGTACCAATCTTCAGTCAGATGTGAATGTGTAATCTAACATTTTCAGTAAGAATAACGGACAAAAGGAGTGCAAATACAATTTATTGAAATGTGAACTAAAAGTTATCAAGCATGAACCATCACCATTTTTTTTAAATATAAACAAAATAATATACATAAGTTACACTAAATGTTAATATGTTAATTGACAGGCTAGGCCTGTGCAGGTGGTAACAGCTATGCCCAGCATGGGCTAAGTTCTGTAGGTGCAGCTGGTGCAGGTCCTCCTCCCTCAGGCCTGGTCCTCCTCCATCAGGCCTGGTCCTCCTCCATCAGGCCTGGTCCTACTCCCTCAGGCCTGGTCCTCCTCCCTCAGGCCTGGTCCTCCTCGCAGGGAAAGACCCTCAGCCCTCTCTGGCCAAAGTAACAGACAGGACGTTCATAAAGCTGAGGTCTCCCCAAAGTCTCTAATCATCCATCCTGTGAATATGAGAGGGGAAAAAATAGTGTAATAGATGCTTTGGACAATTAGAAATATAAAGTTAACTGTTGAGTTGGTCAGTTTTTTAGATTGACAGGGTTTAATAATACAAACAAAAGGAGAGCCACCGTAAAATAAAGATTGGTCTTTCAATAAATTGTTGATTTTGTCTTTTGCATTGTTTGTCTAAAGTCAAGTAGCTAGAACTGTTACTTGTAGTTTGAATGATACAGTCTGGTTATAATGTTTGGAGGAGGCATCACAGGTAAGAGCACCATTTGTTGTGTTCCATCCACAACAAATGCACACAGATTGATGTGTGTGTATTTATTTATCTACTATTTCTTGAATCATTACTGTCAGTCCAAAACAAGAGATTTTGTTTTATTAACATGTTTTTAAAACATTATCTCTTTTCCACTACACTATCTTGAATATTTTAGTTAATACATCTCTACATTTATCTAACAGCTTTAACATTGTAAAGGTGTCACTTCAGACTCTGGGTAATTATGACAGCAGGTCCTACTATTTTGAGAGTTTGAACAAACCAGACCTGCATCTATGAATGTAGAAAATAGTCAGCACATTAAACCATTATGAAAGTAATCATTAGTTAGCTCATTGTTCAAAATGAGCTCCAACTAATAAGTCAACTCTTGCATCGGTAATAACAATAAAACAAATGATATAATATAATAGTATAACTTGTGTCTACTTTAAATACTTTAACAATACTTTCCTAATTATACTAGCATACTTTTACTAAAGTAACATTAACATGTTTAAATGCAGGGCTTTTGTAAGAGAGTATAGTGTAGCATGGTCTACTTGACTTATTTAACCGAAGTGATCGTAACGTTACTTTGCAAACCGTCACCCCCCCCCACACACACACAAAAGGCATTTCGTGTTCACCAACACGATTTTTAATCTATTGATTCGTGTTCACCAACACGATTTTCCCCTTTTTTCCGTGTTGCACAGCACGATTTTAAAAGCAATGTATTTCTACTGGTAATGTGTTTCGTGCCTGCAGCACCTCTTTTTCTCTGGTCGGGTCGTGGGAGACCGGAAGCTGTGTGGTTCATAAAAACATGTTCTTACTCAATATCAAGCCACAATTATTGCTTTTATTTTAAATCGTATAATTCCGGACTTTTGTTGTTGTCTGTGAGGAAAATAAATGGGGCTCAGAGCCTCAGAATACTGAAAACCGGAAACAGACTGAGGCTGCTTCTCAGGTCGATTAAATGAAATCTTTGCTTCCCTCACTTGCGTCGTTTCCCTGCGTTTAGTCCCTCCCACCAGGGAAGCATGGAGGGACGCAAGGAAACCACGAGAAGCAGGGAAATGAGTTTTAAGAGCAATGGGACGTCCTTTCCTCCAGAGCGTCACGTGAAGCGACAGCTGTTCGTCTGGCAGCAGCCAGCTCTGTCCCCGTTATTTCCACAAACACCCCCGCCTCTGTTAGTGCACATTTACTGACATAAACATTAGTATAATCTGTTGTAGATCCAAATACATGAAATAAAATAAGAAGTCATTCTCAAAAAAGATAAACGCCATTCTTAAATGTATTTAAACGAACAATAGTTTGATTAATATTCATTAGAGTGCACAATAGGAATACAATTCCCGTCCCGTGAGGTTCATGTATTTTCTTCACTCCTCTGGGGTATTGCTCTCATGACAAGAAGCATCAGATCAGTGCATGCACTGCCTCGTCCAATCAGTGAGCAATACACAGTAAGGGGGCGGGGTGAGTATCTGAGGATTTCATCGGAGGATGGTCTGGTGGTTCCTCGGTTATCGCTCCTCGATCCTCCGGCAGAAATAAGAGCCATGGGACGGTACTCAGCTATGGTTTAAGCTCGCTGATTGGATATTTTAGCCGCAATGCATGCTGGGATTTGGTGTTTATATGATATGAAATCCGGAAAACATTTTAAAAGAATAAAATAATACTTAATTCCGAGTGTTCTTTCTTTTCTCTTTGAAAGTCATCACATAACGGCATTGTAATACACGGTTCGGCTGCATTACATATTACAGATCTGCCGTAGTTCTCTATTTATAGAGCCCTGGTGAGAAGACCTTTAGAAAAACTGGAAGAAATGCCAAGGAAACTGAATACTTGACGTGGATCATAAATATATCAACAATTAAACAACATCTTCAATTTCTCTTCACACAATACGTCTCCTTGCAGTATCAACACTAATTCGGCTGACTTTTACATTTGATCTAATTCATAGATAGGTTATATTTACACCATAACGGTGCACAGCTGATATAAAAGGACTTTACTGATTTTCTTTGAATATAAGAATGTAAATACTGAGTCTGAAATAGTATAGCAATACGCTGTAAAATTATGTGAATGCATGAATAAAACTACACATCTTCAGATGTTGTACATACATAAGTGTCCTACACTAATAATACAAAGTTATTAAGGCTGTGTGTACCTTGTGTGCACCGCCTAGTGGTTAAAGCACGTTATTGAATTATTGTTTTTATGTGTTATATTTGATTAAAAAAATATTAAGAGTACATACTTTCATAGGAGGAAAGTAGAAGGTCAATGATAGAAATATAGAATATAAAAAATCAAGAAGATACTATAAGTGATCTCTACAATAAAACAGTTTAGTGCAGGATGTACACAGCTATTAATATGAGGAGGTGCAAAACAGAAACACGAATTAACCTTTATTTAAACATTAAATCATACTTTAGATTTTCTTTTAAATAAGAAAAAAGCTTTGGGGGTATCTACAGATAAATATTAAGCCAGACAAAGTACTTAACGTCTAATATATTGCTTTCCTGCAATGTTAACTATGTTGAAGCACTTTTTTTAACTGATATTATACATATGAATTATACTCTTATGTATGTAGATAGTATAAGAAATGTGCAGAATATGACAGTTTAATGGGGTATACACACATATTGATAGATGTCTTGTAATGCACTGTTGAGGAACCTGTGACCCAAGATTTTCATTCATTGCATACACCGTAGTTGTGTCTATGATATGTCAATAAACCTTTGAAAATCTTGAAATCTTGAAAGGGATGTGCAAAATAGCCATAATATACAGTCTTTAATTAACTATTAGTAGAGAATAACGAGTAATGAATATACTTTATTACTCGTTTCCATTCATGTCAATTGTAGATAAATGTTTAGTCTTCTCAAGCACCAACTATATCTCTCCTGATTGTTGGCACTTGACAATCACCTTACCTGAATTTTACTCAGGTTTAACTAAAGTCTGATTTAAGGGTTGTTTATATTTCACATCATTAATCAGAATCTGCAAAGTAACTCAAATAAATGTAGTGGAGTAAAAATACCAGGTTAACCTCTGAATTGTAGTGGAGTAGAATTACAAAGTAACAATGAGCTGTCATGTGGGTATATATTAATGCTGCACATTATGGACACAAGCGATGTTCAACCATTTATTAATTATATGTTTTACATTTGATAACACCAATATGTTTAATACTGGCAACTTATAATTGTGGGAAACACGAAAACGTTCAGTAGAGACGTCCCATAGAACATTTTGCGGAACACAATAGCCAGCATGTGTAGTTCTAGGGGGGCGTTCGATTCCAGTTTTGGATAGTCTGGCGTGGTTTCGTTCCATTTCAAACAGCTGTTTGACGCTCGGCGTAACCTTGGCGCACTGCCACTCCAACATCCAATCCCAGAGCTTGAAGATTAATCACGGGGACTGTAGTCCTAAACGATAGCTGGGGATTATGGGTAATGTAGTGTCTTTGGCCATCCTAAACTCCTACGTCTGTTTCCGGTTATTTTTATTTTGAAATTCAGTTCCTGACGAACGCCAAAAAAGCACGAGATTATGGAATTAAACCAATAAATAAAAGCAAAGATAACAGTGTGTTATTTTGAAAAGAATAACAAATTAGAAGGAAAAAAATATTAAAAAAATACAGATTTCAGTATCCCGAGGCTCTGAGCCCCATTTATTTTCCTCACAGATGGCAACAAAAGTCCGAAATTATACGATTTAAAATAAAAGCAATAATTGTGGCTTGATATTGAGTATTGTTTTTATTAACCACACAGCTTCCGATCTTCCACGACCCGACCGGAGAAAAATACGTGCTGCAGGCACGAAACACAGTAGGCTTGTTTGAGACAAGCGAGACCTGTGCAGTTGCGATCAACGTCTTGCTAGTGCGTTGCATGATGGTTAGTCATTTTGTCCGACTTGCTCTGGAGGCTCGCCTACATGAGACGTTGAAATCTCGCGGGACAAAGACGCCCGCAGCCTTGAGAGCGAGCCGAGGCGACGCTTTTCCTCTCCACGGGCTGCGTAAGCGAAATGCTTGATGGGAAACAACTCGCTGGTATCTCGCGCTGAGCGCTCATTGATGGTTTTTACCACGTGCTGCTGATGAAACTCTCCAATTGGCTCGGCAAAAGTTTGTTGTTGTTTTGTGTCAGTTTTACGTCGCCACATCCATTCCCATTTTTCATCATTGTTCCACAATGTTTATCATCATGAAATTAATATCTATATATTTGATACTATACTTGCACTGCTTACCGTTTTCCAGTGGCGAGCCGTGACTTTTATAGCTAGGCCCTCTGACCCCCCCTGAGCCATCATGAACGAACTTATGCTAATCATAAATCTATCGATTAGATTTATGATTCCAAAATAATAAAAGTAGGTTAGACATGTGGATATTATCCGGCTGAACAAAACGTGCATTTATCTAACAGGTTCGTTTTCCACAGACCTTATTTCCAGCTATTTTCCAAAATCCTATGGAGAAATCCCGTTGCCTTCTGTCGAGGGAATCCGAGCGCACCTTACTTCCGGGTTTTAGGTCGCGTCACTGCACCACTGGCATAGACCAAGCCCCCAGGAAGTGCTCCGGAGTCTGAGAATATTCGTGCTGGACAAACGGCAGTACTACACTTCCGTTTGGTTGCTGGGCCCAGAAACACTTTTTCCCATTGACTTACATCGGGAAAGAGTGGTCTGTAACTCGTTGGATACATTTTTTAAAACTAAATAAACAACCCAGTATGAACACTTGTATAGCCCTTATTACTGCATAATAACAATCCATTACCATGCTGTCATGAACGTGCGGTGCTGTTACGTGTACGCAAATTGACGTGCTTGATGTGAACGAGCATTTTGGTTAAAGTTGCGCATGCGCTATGAGCGTACATACGGGTACTTCTCAGGCATGCCGGGTAATCTGTGACATTTCACTCTCTCAAAAGTTGGGCCATTTTATCATCATGCGCTAATGAGCAACTCTCATAGGAATTAATGAGGCCCCGCCTCCCACGCTGTATCCAGTTCTTACTATACATCCATGGCATAGACCTCACAGCGGGCGGAACTTGTCATACGAAAATAAAGCCCGCCCATTTAGAGGGAAGATATGATCGGTCAATTGTACTGTCATTTGACATTACTCTCTCGTTGAGTTACTATAGCGGGCCCTCTGTGAATGTAGAGAGGGACCAACAAGCTCTCCCGTCTTCACATAACTCGCAGAGACGGCATTTAACCCTTCACATTCTAACAGAAACTGAACAGGCAGATTCAATGGATTTATTTCTTTGGAAATGTTATTTTAAATACAGTTAAATCAAGTTATTATTTTTTTTATGTTTTCAAATATTATTTTTTTAAATATCTTAGGCCCTCACCGCCACTGCCGTTGTCATACTTTATATATCTTAGCATATTCATACACACTGTTCATACTGCTCACAGGCTGATATCTAGTGTATTCATAGCCCTCACTGTTTATTCATCATTCAATTCATTCTATATTTTATTCTGTAGATTGTGTCCATTACTTTCCACTTCACTGCTTGTTGCACCTGGTTAGAAGCTAAACTGCATTTCGTTGTCTCAGTACCTGTAATCTGTGCAATAACAATAAAGTTGAATCTAATCTTGAGCAGGAACAAATGTCTACTTAGTACATATCTGACATTAACGATTAAACACGTGTGCATTCTTTATAAATGCAAACCGAGTCAAGCCGACACCGGCTAAAGTTGTTTGCAATCCGCCAAAAAACCGAGAGAATAAGAAGACGAAGCAGACTCTGAGCTGTCCGACTTCAAGCGAGCTTTTTGAGACCTCCCCCGGCTGCGATCGGCTATTCTCGTCTACTTTCGAGGCGAGCCGCAACGCGTCTCAAGCAAGCCTATTACCAGTAGAAATACATTGCTTTTAAAATCGTGCTGTGCAACACGAAAAAAAAGGGGGAAATGGTGTTGGTGAACACGAATCAATGGATTAAAAAATCGTGTTGGTGAACACGAAATGCCATGAGACTGGGTTGCAAAAGGACACGGTAACGTTGTGATTCACTTCAATTAATGATAACTACGGAGCTTGCTAACAGCAAGGCACAAGGCTACTTCACTCATTTAGCTAGCTAATGTAAGATACAAATGTTGTCGAGCCCTCGCTGCTTGTAAAATAAAGAGCACAGACTGACTACTTACCCGAGCCCCACTGTTCTCTGTAATTTTTCTCGCAGGTTGTTGTGATCACATGACTGACAAAGCCTTGATAGGCCAGAAGTCGGTTTGATTGCATTCGGGCTCGATTGCTTATCCTGTCTGAGTAGCCCGGATGATGCTGCATCGCCATTTTTAACGTCGAATTTTATTCACCATGCATTCGAATTTGTTTCACTTGCATTTTTGGGATCTGAATTTGAACATTCAAATTTTTTTAACTTCAATTTTGACATTTTTATTTCACAAAAAAAATTCTGATTTTCAAAGTAATTATTTTCAATGCTATAAATTCGGTGTCTAATAAAATTCAAATACTGCTGTCTCTTGTTTGCTTCCATAGACGTGCCGTACGCACTTCCCTCCCCCGGTACGCAATGTTTTGTGAATGGGAAAATGTCTGTACCTATTTTTTTGCTTTGTACTACATAAGCAACCTTCCCATGTGAATCCTACGCACAGCGTTATCACTGAGGCCCCAGGTCAGGGCACAAATCCAGCTTCATAAAGACATCATATTGATTTATTCTTATACATACATATACTGTATACACTCAGGTTAGCATATATTTGGTACACTAGGAGCAGCTAAAAACATTTAACTGCAATCAACTTCGTGTCATGAAGAGACTAATGGGCAGTTTTTGCTGGAAATGATTCACAGATGTGTTAATTCAGCTGATGCTGAAGCTGCTGGTTCTGGAGAATTGTGTTGCAATATACTGAGAGCTGCTTCTGATATTTAGTCCATATCATTTTTTGTTATTTTTGCCTACTTTTAAAGTATTAGTAGAGTTACAGACAGGAACCGAAAGATAGAGATGTATGACATTCAACAGGGTCCCCGGCCTGCAGTTATACAGTACGCGTCTTAACCAGCAGGCCATTGGACGACCCAGTCACCCTCACTGATACACAGAGTGGACAAGACATTAGAAAACTGTAATCGTGTAATGGCATAGTCCAGACTCAACAATCACCGCAACATTGAACTAACACACTTCTCTTGAACCGTTTTAACCAAACATGAACCCTATTATCTCCATGAAGGCGGATACACTGCAGGGCCTGATAACACTGTATCTGACCTCAGAAGTCTAGCCACTCCGTTTATGTTATCCGTAACCTAGCAATGCACAACTCGTTGGTTTACGTTTTTTGTGGGCATCCAAACGTTTATTTATAATAATCCATCAGAACCATATTTATTCTCGAAAGCAATCTGCTGGTTCTGGAAAATATAGACTAGGAAGGTTTTTATTTTAACATCTTTGTGTTAAAGAAAAAGCCTTTATAAAAGTGTTAAAACATGTCAGGAAATATCTTCAATAAATATGTGTTAAAGATGTTACTGAAATATACCACATCTCTATGCTGTGAACATCACAACTTTCATTTTGCATAACTACTATAACAAAAAGTAATTAAAGAAATGTGTTTCTTTGTTTCTCGGGTGAACCAATCCTTTAAACTTTTACATTTTGTTCGGTTCTCTAAATTCCAAAGTGAGATCCTCTGTAAAAGAAGTGAAGGCGGCAACATGTCCCCGTGTCCTCAGATCAGATCCAGACCTCGGCACTCATCTGTTTGGACTCTCTGATCACCCTCTTGCTCTTCAGTGGCTTCCTCCCCCCTTTCTTAGAATCTTGTCTCTTTGGGGGTTCCAGTCTGGTCTCTCTGACCCCCTCAGCCTCCCTCATCCTGCCACAGTTCACAGCACAGGTCCAGTCAGGCTGGTGACCCACCACCAAGTCCAAAGTGGGCAGAGAGGTGGTGCTGGTCACGTCTCTGAAGCCTAAAGAAGGTGTGAGAAAGGGGCTGTCAGGAGGGAAGGTTTCATAGCCTCTCTTCATACCGGGACAGACCCCCCAGGACCCCCTCTCCCTCAGCTTCACGGCCTGCCGGATCTTTTTCCAGCCCAGGTGGTTGAGCTCCAACACGTTGAGAATTATACAGAAAACTCCCACACAAAACATAAAGAGCAAGAAGATGGTCTTCTCTGTGGGCCTGGACACGTAGCAGTCCACGGCCTGGCTGCAGGGGGGGGATGTACACAGGAAGTGGACAGGCACCTGGAAGCCAAACAGCTTCCACTGGGCCAGGACGAAGCCCACCTCCAGGACAGCCCGTAAACACACATGGAAGATGTAACATTTGGACAGAACTCCTCCAGAGACCACTTGAGCCTCCGCACCCCCCTCTCTGAGGGCGCAAGCTTGGGCATGGCTCAAGGGCCCCGTGTTGTTTGAGCCCACCCTTTGAAGGCTCTGGACGTTGATGCCCTCCAGCACATCCCCCAGGCTGTGACCCAGATGCTTATGAGAGCGGATGGAGCAGCTGTCGGAGTCGCAGCTCCGGTCGTACACTTCCTGTCCGCCACGGCACCCTAAGTCCGGGTCCCCCTGCCCTGAGACCCCGGCTTGTGCAGGCCCCTGCCTCTGGCTGGCGCGGGGCAACTTGGACAGGTTGTGCCAGGTGTAGATGATGAAGCAGAGGGATGGCGTGGACACACTGATGATGTGGAAGACCCAGAAGCGGGGTTGTGAGATGGGGGCGAAGGCGTCGTAGCAGACGGTGGAGCAGCCCGGCTGCAGCGTGTTGCACACGAACATCTCCTGCTCGTCAGTGTACACGTCCTCAGTCGCCACGGCAACGATGAGAAGCCGGAAGATGACCATGACCGTGAGCCACAGGCGACCAATCATGGTGGAGTGCTGGTGGACGGCATCCAGGAGACGTTTGAGCAGGGTCCACTCCGTCATGGTGGCCTAAACGGAGCAGTTTGATGGGACCGATCCACCTCTGCTCCTCCTGAACCTCTACCCTGTTGGACTCAGAACTGAATCCACCTCGCAGGAGACCTGATCCGGGATACACTCATGATCTACACTGCCTTCTGTCTTACCCTTCTGATGTCTTCGCCTTAAATGACTCTAATATCTGAGGCCCTTGCGCTACCCTGCTTTCCGTCTGACTGTCCTCCAGCACTGCCTGGCTGCCTTCAGAGCCGTGGCAAGAGGGAGCCACCCCGTCTTTCACAGATAAGGATGTCCACTTGACATGAGTCACTTGGCACACTCAGGTCCCTCTTGTCTTTAGGATCCATTTTAAAACCGTTCGACATCAGCCTCCGTCCGCTGGAGGACCTGCTGATAGTGCCAGCTGATAGAGCGCTCTTCACAAGGCTGTCCTCTGAAGCACACGGGCTCCTCCTTTAATGGAGAGGCATGTTTTAAGTGACGACTGGTCCAGGAGAGCCAGGTCTCCTCAGACTCTGGATAGCACATACAGAACGCTGAGAAAGACAGCATGGCGTTGGTGTCGGGATACTCGGCTGAGCAAAGTCATTACGAAATCTGATTTGGAAACAATTTGACTTTGCAGACAGTCTGGTGAGGACTTCTGAACCGGGCCTGTTTTGACTGCTCCTCTCCAGCCACTTGCCAATTCTCTTATCTGTGTTTTAAAAAAAGACCCTTGAAGGTCTGTTAGCATCAAATCGTCCCCAGATAGAACACTGAGTGACCCCCCCCCTTACTTCAAACAGCCGGATGCGTCTCAGAGCTCTGCCCACCTTCTATTTATGACATGAACAGAATCATTTGGTGCAGCGTTAGTTTCAACCGTTAGACATTTAGAGAACTAAAGTAATAAACTGCTCACCCTGACCAATCACTGCCTGCCGTTAGCAATCATGTGTTATATCTCAACACTCTGTGTCAAACACCCAGGCTGCTAATTCATTTATGTGATAGGGACGAAGCATGTAATAAACCTCAGTATAAAATATAACAAAGTGCTATGCAACTTTTGTTATCTGCGTAGTCCTTAGAAAAGGACAGAAAAACACAAACGTTACGCGTCCCTCAGACACATTTCACACCTACATAACAAATATATGTTCACTATCCATATTTTGTCAATGTTTGGTGTTCTCACCCAAGACTTGTCGAGGAGATAAAGGACGCCACACTGCTGACTGGATGTACTTGATCTCAAGAAGCCTCAGTGAGTGTCATCCAAGTGAGACGTGTTCATTCAATATTTCATCTCTGAATTTGGGAACAAACATATTTGTTTTCTCATTTTCAATAAGACATTTTTTTATCAAAACAATAGCCGTGAATGTTTTTTGAAAGGATGACAGAAAATATATACAAATCAATATTTTTTATTTAAGACTATTCCAAAATACAGAACATGCAACAAGACACTTTAAGACAACACTGAATCTAACCCCCCAGGTTCAGCGCTCGGTTCAAACCCAGCCCCTCCATGCTCCTTTTAAAAGACGTGTTTCTTTTCAGCACAGATAACGGTTAATATGATGCAGTCACAATGGCATGTGATCATTGAGCTGATGCCAACACCACGTCTGACTCTCAGCAGACAACACTTTACATCGGAACACAACAACATGAAGCCAGGAATGGGTGTAAAACTAGCCGACTGCACTGAGTGGTAGCCGGGCCTGATGACGTGGAACGGACTCCAGAGCGCAGTGTTGGCTGAAGCTGCTCTGAGAACAGTAATGTCAGCACATTTAAATGAACGGTCAGTTGTCCTCCTGTCCTGTGCTCGTCCTGTAGTTCTTACGCTTGGTCTTCCTGAAGGAGGGGACGTCCTCCCCTTCCGGCACACCTTTCTGAACCTTCTTCTTCTCCTCTGCCCCCCCCACAGCTGCCCTTGTGTCTTTTTCCTCAGCATTTCCTCCCCTCTGCTCGGTTCTCCTTGCTTCAGCCATTTCTTTCTCTTCTCCGTCATCCTCGTCCTCCAGGTGACTGAGGTGTGTGTCCTTCTTCCTGCACTCCTCTTCCTCCTGGAGCCGGAGGCGGGCCTCCTTATCTCTGCCCGTAGCCGCTGTGGGGGGATCTGCAGGTTGGTCCTTCAGCCCGCTGGGTCTGGAGAAGATCATCTTGTGTTGGAGGTCTGAGTCCCCAGCACTCTCCTGAGGCTCCTTGCTCTGCTGCAGGCTGGACAGGAAGTTGTGGGCGGCCCTGGTGTTGCCCTGCTCGCTGGTCTCCGTCACATCCTCCAGGCTGTAGCGGGTCCAGCGCTCAGGGTGCACCAGGTAGTCGGGGACTCCTCTCTTCTTCGCTGGTGTGGGGGAGCTGGGCGCAGGCTGGCTCGTCTTCCTGCTGGGAGGTGGAGGCAGAGGACGGGCGAACACTCCGTCTGAAACGGGGCGGTGGTTCTGAGCGGAGGAGGAAGAGGAGGAGGAAGAGGCGGAGGAGGAGGCGAGGCGGGCCACACTGTCCAGACATTCAAAGATGCTGTGGCTGCGGTTTGAGAAGGCCGAGCCCCCTCCTCTCAGACTGAATGGACTCTGAACGAGGCGTCCAGCAGAAGGAGCAGAGAGCACAACCTCCCCCCCATCTTCATCATCATCATCATCGTCGTCGTCCAGCTCGGGGTCAAACGGAGCACTGCTGAGTCCTCCTTCAGGCTCAGATTCATCACTGGCAGACAGCTCGTCTAAGTCATCCTCGTGGTCACCGCCATTTTTCTGATCACTCATCTCAACTGCAAGGCTCGGCTACATCAAAGACCTGCGGAGAGGGGAAGAGGTCAAACTGGAGCAGCAACCATAGGTGAGGTGCGTTCACAGTGAAGCAGGGTCCCTGACAGCACACATCTAAGACAACTCCTTTCCAATATGCAAAAACACTGCAAACGTGCGTCTATGATTCTTTTTAGTATTTTCGATCTTTCCAATCCAGACGAGAGATCTCTCTCTCCCGTCTGTGTGTTAAGGGGCAGGGCAGTTTACACACACACAGCTGCTACATGCAGAGCACACACATGGCGGAGAGAACGCGCTCGGAGGTGTGGTTAAACTTCACCCGTCTCGATGTGGACAATGCTCGTTACCAAAAGTGCAATAAGAGTTTAGTATGTAAGGGCGGTAACTAGGGATGGGTATCGTTTGAAATGTATCGATTCCAGTTCTTATCGATTCACCGTTTCAATTCCAAAATTGTAAAAGAAAGAGGTCTCTGCAACCGTCTCGTTGCAGAGAAACAAGCTCAGGGCTCCCACTGATTTAGCGTTATGGTGAGCTGTATTTTTCATGCACTTTATATTTGTTTTTGTGTTGTATCTTATTTTGAAGGCATGTTTAAACGTTACCATAGCGACCACAGAGTGTTAGGAGGCAGAGAGGATGTTACTCATGTTATGTTGTTGGTGCGATGTTCCGAGGTCGCTGATAATAAAGTTGCATACGAGTACACAGTGGATTCACGTTTAATATTATATTTATGAAAATACCACCGTTTTTATGCTGGTTGTATCATTTTATTTTGTGTATTTATCCGCCACAACTTAAAGGCCGGTCCGTGACAATATTGTCTGACATTAAAACGGTCCGTGGCGCAAAAAAGGTTGGGGACCGCTGGTTTAGATAACAAAAATATCTTTATTCTTTTAAGCTTTAACTGAAATTGTTACAAATAAAAAAATATGCAATACCAATGTATTGCACAATAGCTGTGCTTTATTTTAACCGAGCTGTGCCTGTGGCAAGCTATTAGCAGGCATTACATTGTGCCTTGTCTTTTTCTTTTTTAGTGTAGTGGAGCCTCACTTCAGAGCGTTTACCGCGACCCATCTTTGGTGTTCTGAAGTGACTGAGCTCGTGAACTGTCTACTGGAGGGCGGGGGAGCTTCGCTGCGGGGCAATTGTGGACCTCTGTCGCCTGTCAGCGCAACTTACATGATGGCGTTAAAAAAAATTCAGCAGCCCGCTGACGACCGGCCGTTCTGTGATTGTCCAGGTCCGCCCAATATTCCACCGGGTCACCGCGGCGCAGACGGACCCGCTGGAATACAGGGTCTACCGCATTTAGGAACCGTTAAGCAGAACCAAAATTGTGTATTTTGTATGGGTACCCGGTACCTGGTACCCGGCATTTTCTTATCGGTTCTCATCTGGAGTTTCGGTTCCCAACCCTAACGGTAACACGAGCAATTTGTCTAAACATTTATCAAAAGTGCTCCACATCCAGACGGAGGAATGCACCGGGTTCCACTGTCTTTCTAGCAGCTCTGTAGCCCCGTCCACGAGCAACGTTTCCACGTCAGGTGTTCTGTATGCTAGCAGCAACACACGGAGTTAACTCAATTATACAAACATGGGTTAATGAGTAGAGGTAACAGAGTTATTTATTTTGTTAAAGTTTCAGCTATTCTGTTTACAGTTCTGTCAGACTATTTAATACGATTTGTTAAAACATTGTTGTTTCTTTTGATATGAAATATTATGTATTTCATTTAAATAAAAAGCAATGTTAATTGTGTTCACAATTTGTTTAGTTAGTTGACCTTCTTTTTCTCTCCAAAAGAACCGTTAAAAGACCGGATTGATAAGCGGTATCGATCAAAGTAGTAGAACCGTTACAACCTTAACGATAGCCTGGTGTACTGTGAAGAGTGTGTGTGCATCATACCATGCTGGTGCTGCTGTTGTAGAGTCCATGTTGTCTCTGGTGTGCAGAATCACTGGCTCTTTATGAAACACACTTTCTGATCAATCTGAGATTCAAAGCAAGAACACGAGAAGCCTTCAATAAACAACACACAATGAAATAAATATGTTCCCCCTCACACTGCATTATAGACAGGAAAACACCTGCAAATAAGTAAGTAGGGATCCTTTTTTTAGCTGATTTGAAATGTTCTTCCAAGACATATATTTGGATGATACATTTATATACACGATTCAAAGGTGTTATTGATACATGCACTACAGTGTAGTTATGGAAATGAAAATCATCCCAGGCTCCTCCAACAATGCAATATAAATATATATAAGAATAAACCATAGAACAACACAAATGCAATACAATTCAAACTGAAATAGAGTGTATCCTTCTGTGTGCATTCAGTAGGAGACGCATCCATAGTGAATAGGCGTCCCTGCTTCTGATGACCTTACACAGGACTTAAGATAAACAGGAAGCATCGTTCCTTTGTGTCGATGGCTGAACGAAATTCACAGATGCAAACAAGCCACACATGAAAACAGTTACGTACAAGACATTACGTGAGATGTATTTGTTTGGAAGTGTTTTCTATTCGTGTTTTACTTCAACCCGAGGAGAAACTGCAGTATGGAGACTGAGCTCCTGCAGCCGCGTGTGGTACATCCGGAGAGACACGGGCTCTGGGGGCTAACGGTTAGCTTCAACATGTACACACGAGTTTAGTGCCACCATTAATGAAATGTCTACATGATGGGTGCAATATCCAAGAATACAAAGTGAAACTGGGAAACGGATATGGCTTATTTGATACGGCGTGTGACATTAATGTTGGTTGAACGAACAACGACTCGTTAGCATGCTAATGCTAACTGATGTGGTAGGTTCCCTTTAGGTGCGTGGCTTGGCAGCAACTCCACATATTGTTTTCACAGACTTATCAATTACACCAACATACATCTGGGTTAATTTATAGATTTACCTCACTGCTGTTGTCACGAAAAACCGGTAGTGTTTCGTGCTTCTTATTTGTCTTCCTTTCTTCTTCTTCTTCTTCTTCTTCTTTGGTGTTTAACGGTATCCGGTATGTTGCACTGCTGCCACCTTCTGGAACAAATGTATGCTGCAACTGACTGCCAATCAAATAAAGAAAGTACAATTCAAAAAGAACAATATGTATTGTCAATTAATTGAACTATACAGATATACAGTAAAATACTGTGAATGTGTAATGTTGCTCTCGGGCTGCATTTAAAAATAAAATTGAGAAAATAAATAAAATTAGCTTTTGAAAATATGTGCATCTTAAAAGTCCTTAATTTTAGATAAATACAATAAAGTGTAGCAGCAGCTTGAGTTTCCCTTTTTCTTTGTTAACCGTTTCACATCATGACTTAACAGTTTCAGACGAATATAGAACAATATCAGTCTTTACACATCATAACAATTGAACAGTTTTAAAGTTTCTCTTTCTTTCCCTCTTATATTGCAGTGACAGTCCCTCACTCACTTTGTTTAATTCAGTGTGAGAATTGAGCTGGAGCTTGTCCTGCCAGGAGTTTAAATCTGGGCTGAAATGGTGTCAGGGCCATTCTCATACACACATGCAGGTGTTCATTGGTTAGCCTGGACCGATATTTAGTTTTAATTTTGATCCTGGTGGACTGATCATATTGGGCTCTGAGACTGCTTAATTGACCTCAGTTCTGACTTGAGAGGGAATGTTTGGACAAACACTTTGTGTTTTGTCTCATAGTGATGTTTCACATTGGCACTTCTAATGAGCGCCACGGTCTCTGAACAAATGAGACACACTGGTGTTGTGAACATGAATGAGTCCGTCCATTAATTAATGTTAGCATCTGTGCTTAGCTGTAAACACAGTCGGATGGGTGACCAAAACGTCCCCGTTTTCAGTGGCTGGTACCCGGTTGAAACTCCCGTTTTTGAATGTGCGCTAAAAAACTTAGAGCAAGGTGAAATAAAATGTTACATGTCAGTAAAAACAGAGTAACAGTGTTGTGCTTGTTTGTAGCGTTAGCGTATTTCTTCTTCTACTACTACTTCTAATTCAATGTAACTGTAACATTTATGTTCTCAATTGCAAAGTGTGGGATTAAATATTAAATTAGTTTAGATTGATTGTCCCCAGGGGGGAATTCATGTTCACAGCTCTGTGAAAACAATATGAAATCAACAAACAATAAGACAGACAACTACAGATAGCACCACACATGGTTACTTGTTATTATTTAGGGCTGCCTGTATGGATCAGGTTTTTGTCAAGGCGATAATAATATGTTATGTATTATATAAACCATATTGGTACAATGAGTGACATCTAGTGACGGATTCTGGAACATTGATTTGATTTTTCTCATGGCAGTTAGACTCCTATATATATTAGTCACTTTCTTATGAAATGCCAGGTTTCAGTCCTTGGTTTGAACATTCAATCCTGAAAATAAAAAATTAACCAGATTATTTCTTCTTTAAAGGGGACATATCATGATATATTTGAACAATATATTGTAGGGCCATACCTATATAAAGTATATAAATATAGTTTTTTTTTCAAAATACCAAACAGATCCTGCGTTTTTGCCATGCCTCATTTTGCTCTATTTGCTCTTCCAGCACTGTTTTTGCAGCGGGCTGATTCTGTGAGCTGCAGCTGACCACGCCCCCCTGCAGGAGAGGGGAGCGTACTTTGAGATCAGCTGCTGGGCTGTCAGAAGAGGGGAAAAAAATAGATCTCCGTCCTCAGTGTTTTATTCTTATAGAAGTAAGAAGAGAAGTAACGGGGCAGAAACCCTCCTTTTTACACAGCGGTCCAGACATAGACATCAAACGGCGACACATATTCAGTTACCAGTTACTTTGACATTAAGGCAGGGATATCTAGATACTTTCCAAGGTTTGACATCATGAATTGTGCTACTTTTAAAGCAAGCAACGACGTTTTCAAATCTGTAATCAAAAAGCTCCTCAAAAACACTATAGAAGCAGTTCCTACCGTTGCTACGTTAGTTCAAACAGTAACAACAGACTATTTTTCTTAGCGGATGCATGTCAATTTAAATCAATACAACTATTTTTTAAATCAATAAAATCATTTCAATTAATATTGGGAGTCATATCATTACTTTGTTGAGAATGTGGCCATGTAATAAGCGGGATAATGTGCAGCGACTTGGTCATTATGGGGAAAATAACACCTTCATGCTGATCTAGATCCCTCCGCGTCGGGCTCCTGATCAGCCTGATGGTGTTCTTTTCCCCATAATGACCGCTTCGCGGCACATTATCCCTTACATATGATTATATGGAGTCATTATTCATTTGTTTTAAAGCAGGAGGCGCAAACGCTTGCCTCGGGGAGGGAGAAAAAGAGCCACAGCGGAGAATAAACAGAAGGGCAACCATGCAAGGGAAGTCTTCTTCGCTGCTTTTGTGGCAGACTACAGCGCCCCTTACAGGCCTGGCATACTGTACTACAGGTCTCCAGCGCTTTCGAGCGGCAATGGCCGGCCGCGGCCCAACCTCTCATTCCCCTGATAGGTGGAGAATTGACCACTAAGCGGAGCACTACTTTTGTGACATAGAAAATAATTCAAATCTGGATCAGTCTGTATCAGATCCGTTGCAGCCCCGTTTTTAGAGATTTGGGTATGGAGGAAAAGAGAGAGGGTTGTATTTTCTGACACTTGGTGAGTTCCCTGGAACACCGGGGACACATATTCATGTATAATAGACGTACAAAAGTGCATTTTGCATGATAGGTCCCCTTTAATCCTGACGTGACTAGAGTAGATAGTAAATTAGTAAATCTGTATAGGAAGACGAGTTAAGGGATAGAGGAGAAAAGGTTATGGTATATTTACAGATCCTGTCAATTTAGAAATTGAGGAAATCAATGTTAGTCTGTTAACCAAAGTGTAGGCATCTAATAATGTACTATCTATTCTTAAAGATCAGAGGAAAAGAACAGAATGAGAGGGGTACATCCGGAATAAAAATAAAGAAGCAAAGAGATTATAGAGCAGTGATAAGGAAAAAAGCTTGGTGTGTCAATTAATAACATTGCCAGTATTTTTCATTGTTGTGAAAAAAAAATCGCCCCCTCGGATTTTTTAACAGCCCGCTCAGTCATTTCATCCTGGAGCCGGGCCTGCCTCTCCATCTTCTCTCACTGTATCGCAACTCTTCACTTTCCTCTCCGCTTCTCTCTGCCGCTCTCTCCTCTCTTCTTCTGTGTTTCTCTCCCTGTATCACTCACTAGTCTCTTTCGCCCCCTGTCGGCAGCGGTTTAAAATAGAATCGGCCAGTCAAAATTGAAATCCCCTGTGGTGGGGTAGTTAAGTTTGAGAAACCGGCTCGAGATACACTTTTTGTTATATTCCATGGAATGCTCTTAACATCCCGATAGGCTATAGCAATGAATATCTTAAGTGCTTTGACAAACAAATCATAAAAAATGTCATCTGTGGAAGCCGTAGCACTGTAAAAAGCACAACCAATCATTTTAGCCGGCCCGGCTAAAGTAACTGGATGGCCTACCTGCCTGTCAGCCTTCCATCTGTGCACAAACTTATGTCGTGCCCTCATTGGTCATGTGCGCGTTCGTGTGTGTTGGAGGAGGGGCTCTGTAAGGAAGTGGCAGATTTTTTCCGGCTGTGTATTTTCAAATTCTAGCGATCTCGAGCCGGTTTCTCCAAAATTACCTACCCCACCTTTAATGTATTGATTATAGGTCCGGGTCCGTATAGGTCGGTGTCTGGGTCCGGACCCGGACCGCGGTCCGTCTGTTCCTGAACTATAGAGGGCGTGGTTTGGGATTGGGCCTTACTATGCAGAGATGCTGTTGAGATTGTTTTACAATGTGATCCACAGGTTGAAAATGTGACTTGCAAACTGTCATTGTTTTACAATATAATGCGGTGGTCAAAATGCAAAGTTCCACAACCCCCGCCAACAGATGTGCTATGTTATTGCAAATCTCACTGCTTTACAGACATACAAATGAATACAAAAAACATATAGGCTACTGGCATGCTCATGATGGCATAATAGTTTGCAACTTTGCACACATGCTTAGTTTTGATATAATTTCATCATACAACTACAGACAGATATTACGGAGAAAAAGCAATGTAATTTATCCTGTAAGCCCCAAGAGAAAAAACAATTTCAAAATTCTGAATAATTTTGCACCCAACTGCTGGGACTGAGATGTAATGTTGTTAGCAATAAAGGCGGCATTTGTGAGATGGAAACTTCTGATCACTTTTTTGACAAGTAGCCTACATTATTCTGTGGTGTTCTGGATTGTTTTCCAAGTCTGTCCGTCAACCAAAATCCAAATACCTGGTCCTTTCACAAGAGAACATTTGTGTTTTGGTTTTAAGAAGGACATTAGGATTGACTAAATATAAAACCCCCTTTTCTTAATACAGACAATGTGGACAATCATCTCACTGCTTTGACACTAATGAACAGAATAAAACGTCTCTTCTTAGAGCTTGTGAAAGAACCAAGACATTATTATGATTACCCATACTCTTGAATAGTGTTATCAATGTTTATAATATTATTTTCTCTTTTTTTAAATTGTTATTTATGTAATACTATTTTAATACTGTAAACAATACTTTTTTTTGTGTGTTACTATTTTATAAAACGTGAATTATGTTCCTATGTAATGTGTTTAAAAAGTGTATTGTCGACAAGGTACTTGCAAAAGAATAATCTCCAATAAAGGAAAACAAAAAAATACATAAAATAGCCAAGGCATGATGACCCGCCTCACTCTCACTCTCATTGGCCAGTAGTTGTTGCCTTGGTTTAATCAGGATGGCGGGTCCAGCGCTGGGCGGGTCATACCAAATACGCCCCTGTCAGGCCTTTGTCGTCAAATTGTCTTAGGGGTGGGACATCCTGCAGTTGTACGATTCTGGATTGGCTGATGCTCTTCAGACCGGGAACATTTGAAAAGTAACTGGGTGTGTGCAGTTTATGGATGTGTTAAGAGAACGGTGCGGTAACGTTTGTGCTAACGTTTGTCAAACTTCGAAGTCCATTCAAAATAAGTATTTACCTGGCAAAGTATCAGGTAGTTCATTGTAATTCTTAATGGAGCTAGAAGCACTGGTAACTCACTCAGTTGGAACAAGCAACACTGGAAGCGACATGACGGACATCATGGTGGTGGATTTGGAGTCATTTGTTCACGTTGAACTCGACATGGAGAACAACGGGATTTCTGAAGTGGGGAATAATTTGTCCGCTTTGAATGAAGGTCAGTCAGTGTCATGGTGTGTTCCAATCATCGTTTAAAACACCAACGGTGGCTAATGTCCGTGTTTTAGCTAACTCTGTTGGCCTGGCTAGTTCTCCTGTGTTGTTCGGAAACCTCCAGGTGGACGGTGGCTTCACTTCAGATGGGATGTCCTGATGTTACACTAACATCTACTATGAAGGTTACTTTCCTGGTCGATGTGCAATACAACCAGCCGCTGATCAGACTGGTGTTCTTGTTAACCTTTGGCATCATGTAGTTAACATTCCACGAGACACTGCGTATGGTAACCAATTAGCCATCCCACAACATCAAAACACCGACGTGAAAACAGCTGGTGCATCTTGGGAAAGTGAGGCTGATGAAACGAACATTTTCCGCCCCTATTTTAGCAGGTTTCGGTGAGGGCTAAAACTAATCATTTCACTATAGAGGAGTAATCTACTAACTGTCGATTGACTAGTCGGTGGTGTTGGTTTATATCATGTACAGTAATAGCTCAGAGGCTCTGGTAATGTTCTCAATGGGTTTTGTATGATTGATATGTATTATTATTATTATTATATTACAAGTTATTCCGTGGAAAATGATATCAAACAGAAAACACAAAGATTCATGTGTATTCTGATTCTGATATATAATGGGGAAGCAATAACAAGCACATGTTTGCACTTTGTGCTGGAAAAACGACCTTAATAATAATAGATTTAATTTGTTAGCGCTTTTACAGGTGCTCAAAGACGCTTAATGAAAATAATAATATATATACATGTACTCAAACCAATATTTATATCATCTGGGATAAGGCAAGCTACTACAGCTGGAACTGGTTGCCCCTGTTAGCAGAACAACATGCTAATGCTGCTCGTGCTGCTTTGAACTATGCAACTTCTGTTCCAAGTGCTCCTTTATAATAAGCTCCTACAGGACACACACACACACACACACACACACAGATGGACGTGTTGGTCGTGCAGAACTGATTCACTGAAAGAAATGCCGCCTGGGTCGACCCAGTTCTGACCCAAACATCAGGCCCATGAATCTGTGGACAGTTGCTGTGATTTAGCAAGTGATTTGATTTGCTCTGACAGAAACGCCTCTCCTGCCCCAGGAGGTGAGCGAGAACAAATGGAACGCGCATTCCACTTTCAGAGGCACACACCCCACACGTTGATACTGTAAGCAGGCGAGATGTTGGCATCGGGCCACAGGATCTTTAATGTCTCACATATTTTTAGTACTCAGTTATGTTTTAGACTGGTCTACTACAAAATGGCTTTTCTATTCTTCCCTGAGAAGGCAGTTCATCCAACAACCGGGCTTAGCTTTCACATTAGCTTATGTCGGCTAGTGTGCAATTCATATTTTATTTATTTGAATAATGATTAATACTGTTGTGTAGTTTTCCTTTTGTCACAGTAAGGGTTTTATTTTTGCCTTTTTCTTCTTAGGGTTTCTAACCCTTTGTTCTTAAAGATTTAGCAAATGACTTGACTAGCATCCATAGCTGGCTTATTCAGGGGATGTAAATATTACAACATTGAACTAAGATATCTCCCAACAGCTCTGTTTCTGAATGAAGAGGAGGAGGAGGAGGAGGATGAAGATGAGAGTGGCGATGACAGCGGCACTGACCATTTTAACTCTGAGAAGTCGGGCACTCGGCTGCAGAGGAGTGAGCGTCCTGCAGGAGGGAACTCCAATGTGCCCGACACCTTCCAGACCAGCCACCTGCTGTTCTACGAGAGGTTCAGGGCCTACCAGGACTACATGCTGGGTACCCACACCCTCCGACACAATGCAGGAGGAGCTGGTCCTGATCTCAGTGCTCATATATATGATGTGTACCCGTCTGTGTGTAGGAGACTGTAAGCCATCGGAGGTGCAGGCGTTCACAGCAGACTACCTGGAGAAGGTGGTGGAGCCGTGTGATTGGCAAGCTCTGTGGTCGACTGATGTCTTTGACGTCCTGGTGGAGGTGAGTCCCTCTTTCAGAAATGTATCCGTTAATATCATGAAATAATTGACCTCTGTTTTTCACCCCATGTGACCCTGATGTCTGAGCTCGTGTAAGTCATATATAAGGCTGTTCCAATCTCGTTTCCTTTTAGTTTAAACTTAGTTTAGTTTTTCTAAATGTAAGAAAAGCATTGGGACCGTAACGTGAAACTGCACAGAGTATCATGAGGTGGTTCTAATCGCTTCCCGCTGCTCATTGATCCGACACGCCGTGAGCAGCTGCCTGTACGCACGGAGAGAGGATCCAGACATGTTTACAGAGAACAGCTGTCCGTGCTTTCAGGTGCGTGACGTGGACTTCAAGGATCTGAAGGCCTGTGTGCGGCTGGTGCTGCCGCTGCAGTGCGACACCCGGGGCTGTGACCTCACTGAGGAGGCCATGAAGGTGCTGCTGGGTGACTCCGGAGACAAAGTGCCCCTGCAGCAGCTGCAGGTGGTCTACGTGCTCTCTGGGGACTTTGATCAGACCGCCCTCGCTGTGGAGCACCTCAGGTGGGACTTCTGCCTTCACCCTCGGCCCCAGGTCACATGGTGTTCTTGGTCCAGTTGGAAATGGTTTGACACGTTACCGAGTAGTTGTGCAATCCTCTTCCTCTCCTTCCTGCAGGTTCTTCTACGACCACATCTGGAGGCAGTGGGATGAGGAAGACGAAGACGACTTTGACTACTTTGTTCGTTGTGTGGAGCCGCGCCTCAGGCTGTGAGTACACTTTGTGTCTGGGTGATGGCGTCATATTTTATTCCCACAAATTGTTCTTTTGAAAACGTGTATCCTTTCAGATATTACGACGTCTTGGAGGACCGAGTGCCGGCCGGGCTGGTGGCGGAGTACCGGTCCTTGCTGCGGAGCTGCTCCCTGTGCTTCCAGCAGTTCACCGTGCTGCGCAGCGGCCTCAGCACCGACTCGGACTCCGAGCTGGACAACGTGTCCATGGTGGAGGGCCTGCAGCTCTACGACCAGCTGGAGACGCTCCGGCGCAAGCTGCACATCTTCGAGAACCCCCTGCTGAGGTGAGGCGTGGCGTCTCCAGCTGTGTGACACCAAAACATAAAGTTTCTATTGTACCCGGCTGTACACTTGTTTACTTATGTTGTGCGGTTGGGCGTGTTAACGTGGGGTCCTTCAAAGCGGGACAGGGATGGACTTCCTCTGACCCAGAGCTTGGCTTTGCTCAGGCTCCCTCGTGGGAGGTGTGGACGTGTTGTTGTGGCCGCTTAGCACTCGCAACAGGGAACAATGAAACGGAGAGGAATCAATAAAGCTCAGATATAGATGATCAATTATTATTTTGTTTTACAACAATCAATAACTTGCCTTTGCTCTCAAGCCGTCCTACAGTCATGCTCCAGCTGCCCAGAAGACGTCTCCTTTACATGAGCGAACACACGACCTGCAGGCGTCTTCATTAACAAGGACTTGACTGTATCATCGGCGCACTGGATGTGCACACGTGCTGATACTTAGCACACTAGTTGTGGAAACTCAATAACACATTTGTAAAGCTTATGGTGTGACCGGGCATAAGACTGATAGCCTTCACCCTTTGATATAGCCCTCAACTAAAGCTCCACCCCTCCTCTCAGGTACGTGCTGGGCTACAAAGGGAACGTCCCCCAGCAGTGTGTGCAGAGCCGGGGGCCGCGTCCCTCAGGCGTGAAGGGGGTGCATGTGGTCACGGCCTCCTGCAGCAGCATGCAGCTGCAGAGCCTGCTCTCCGACAGACTGCTGCCTCTGTGCTGCTCTGAGGACACGGAGATCCAGGTCAGCATGCACACACACACACACACACACAGACACACAGACACGCACGCACACACACTCTCTCACACACACGCACGCAGACACACAGACACGCACGCACACTCACACACACACACACACACACACACACACACACATCAGTCTTTGTCCTGGCACAGATTCACAATGCATTTAGATGACTGCTCTTAACCCTAACCCGATCTTACCCAACTTTAAAGACTTGGTAACTATATGATAAGAGTGAGCGTTGAAGAACCAGCTCAGTCTTTGGAGCGGCTTTCAGATGCACTTTCCGTGTCCTTTTGTTATTGCTAACCAAAAGGGAAAGCGTTACACAGGGTTAGAACTTCACTTGGGTCAAACCTAGAGGTAGTCCTGGGTCTGATGCCCCGGTCAGTGTGTCCATTGACTCCGCTCTATCTGCTGTACCTATAAAGTGTGTGTGTGTCTGTCTCTACCTCTACTAAGCCGTCTGTGTTTAGTTCCATAGAGACCCCCTGTCAGCGGTGGAGGTGTGCCATGAGGGGGACGTGGTCGTCGTTCTGCCGGGGGTCTACACCGTCAGCCGCTCCATCTTCCTGCCAGACTCCATCACTATAGAAGGTAACGTGAGCCCCTCATCTGACACTGAAGAAATGTCATCTGAAAGACACGGGTGGTCTTCTTCACGCATCCATTAACGTGTGCAGATGCACCCACAGCCCCTTTACACGCAGTTCATCTTTAAGCTCACTACTCCATTCAGAGACCCCTCATTGTGCTGACTGCCGCTTGTCGTGTGGTGCGCCAGGCTTCGGGCTCCCTGATGAGGTGGTGATTGAGAAGAAAAACAAGGGCGACTCCTTTGTGGAGTCCACAGGCGCCAACGTGAGCATGTCCAACATCAAGTTCATCCAACACGACGCCATTGAGGGAATTCTGTGTGAGTACATGACAGGCCCCCGTACATCTCTGTATCCCCCCCCCAAACAAGGTTCTTCAGATCAGAGCCGTCTGTCCCTTCTGAGTCACCCCACGATAACTATCATGACCATCATTATTCCCATGTCTCCTTGCACTCTCCTGTTGTGCGTCAGGTGTGCGTCAGGGCACGGTTCACATGGAGAACTGTGTGCTGCAGTGTGAGACCACCGGAGTGATCGTGCGGAACTCTGCCCGCCTCACCATGAACATGTGTGACCTCTACGGCTCCAAGGTCAGTACCACCAATGCAATAAATGCACAAACACATTGTTTGTTATGAATCCTCCTAAGATATTCCCTAGTGAGTGAGCATGTGACTAACATACCACTTTTTAAAGCACTACAAAAAAGAACTATAAGACATGTTGTCTGATGTAACATAGAATTACTTGGTCTCCAAATAAACCATATGTAAGGGATAATGTGCCGTTCAAGATCCCTCCGCTTCGCGTCGGGCTCCTGATCGGCCTGTCGGGTGTGATTTTCCCCATAAAGAACACGGCCACATGCTCAACAAAGTAACGACATGACTCCCAATATGAATTGAAATGCTTTTATAGATTAAGAATTTTTTTCTATATATAGTAGGCTATTATTTATTTTAAATGACATGCATCCGCTAAGAAAAGTAGTCCGTTGTTACTGTTTGAACTAAGGTAGCAACGGCAGGATCTGCTTCGATAGTGTTTTTGAGGAGCTTTTTGTTTACAGATCTGAAAACATCGCTGCTTGCTTTAAAAGTAGCTCATGATGTCAAACCTTGGAAAGTATCTAGATATCCCTGCCCTGATGCCAAAGGAACGGCACACTGAATATGTGTCGCCGTCTGACCTATGTCTGGACCGCTGCGTAAAAAGGAGGGTTCCTGCCCCGTTACTTCTCCGCTGTTTTCTTGTCGCTCTTGTCAGTCAGTTTCAGCCCAACTGTAAACAGTTAAATCGAACAGACTTCTTTGTGCAGATGTGAGCGTCCTTAACAACGGTCAATAAGTCCTTGACAGCGGTCTGTCTGTTCTGGATTAACAACGTGTCACGTGTTCTGAATTGACCAGAGTCGACTATTCAACTAAGCCATGTAATAAATTACTATTAATTATAACGTCTCCATGCTTGAACAATGAGGTGTGGGCTCATCAGAGGTTAAGCTGGTATATCAGTTTATCAAGGATAACACTGATCACCTCATTTTACAGTGTAACAAAATACATAATGTATAAATATAAATTTGCTTATAACACACACTTTCAAACGCACCAACGGTCTTTCTCTACTAGGGGTGCAACAAGTAATCGATTAAAATCGATGACCCAATTAGTTTCCAACTAATTCAGTCGTCGATTAGTTGGTGACGTCATCACGTGTGTTTAACGCGCCGCTAAGCTCCAACGTTATTGGTCTTTTTATCGGTCTTGGAGACTTTAAAAAATATATATCATGAATTATTGCTACAAAAACATTATCTCGCAGTCTTAGTGTCTCCAACTCGTTTCTAATATGCAAAAAGACAAACAAAGCTATGGTGTATTTTTGATCTTTCCACTCCAGACGAGATCTCCCCCATCTGTGTGCGAGGGGGCGGGGCAGTTTACACACACGCGGCTGCTACATGCAGCAACACACGGCGGAGATGGCGGAGAGAACGCGCTCCGTAGTGTGGTTAAACTTTACCCGTCTCGATGTGGAGAATGCTCGTTGCCTAAAGTGCAATAAATATTTAGCATGTAAGGGCGGTAACACGAGCAATTTGTCTAAACATTTAGCAAAAGTGCTCCACATCCAGACGGAGGAATGCACCGGGTTCCACTGTCTTTCTAGCAGCTCTGTAGCCCCGTCCACTACCACGAGTAACGTTTCCACGTCAGGTGTTCTGTATGCTAGCAGCAACACACGGAGTTAACTAAATGATTCAAACATGGGGTAATGATTAGAGGTAACTGAGTTATTTATTTTGTTAAAGTTTCAGCTATTCTGTTTACAGTTCTGTCATCAGATTATTTAATACGATTTGTTAAAACACTGTTTCTTTTGATGTGAAATATTATGTATTTAATTTAAATTAAAAGCAATGTTAATTCTGTTCACAATTTGTTTCGTTAATGTCATAATATGTATTTTTGAATCAAGTATTCATCTTTATTGTCTTCATTGTTAGTTTCCACATGCCTAAAACAACCTCAAGCTACATCTACGAGTTAATGGCTAAATGAGAGCGTTTGAGAAATTGTGCAAGGCATAATAGTCGATTGATCGTTTCATTAAACGATTATCAAATGAGTCGTTTGTTGCAGCTCTGTTCTCTACTAGGAATGATTGATTAGCACTTAAGTGATCATGTACAGATCAGCAGAGACTGTGTTGTCAGTTTACAGGAAGTGTTTGTTAATATGACTTCCTGTGTGTTCTCTGCAGGGGGCTGGTGTGGAGATTTACCCCGGCAGTGTGTGCAGTCTGGTGGGTAACGGCATCCATCACTGTAAAGACGGGATCCTCATCAAGGTGACGAGCACTGTCCTGACATCCCCTCTTTAAGAGCCTTTATCTCCTGATCAGGGCTGAGCGGGGTGACGGCACGTGACTTGAATTTTGAATTGAGTCGTCCCTTATAGATACTATCTCTTTACGTATTAGTGATGGGAATTTGGCTCGGCTCACTAATGCCCCTTTCACACCAACGCGTTTGCAGCTCCGGCTCGGAGCTGAAAAGTACCGTTTTTTCCTGTTCACACCGCAGAGGGGCCGCCTCTTAGCTCCGGAATCCGGTTCACTTCCAGCTTCGGAGCTAAGAGGCGGCGTCGCTTACGTTGAGGCGGGGGCTACGGGCAGGGGCAGATTGGTCATTGAAGTAGATACTGAAGACCACAAGAAGTCTTGCATTTCGCATGTGATGTTTGTAAAGTTCCAAGTAAAGTCGTCCCTTGTAAAGTCGTCCGATGCCTTCCATGTCGTTGCGTAAGAGGATAACCAAAGCGAACAGCGCTTCAATACAATCGGCCATTGTTGTTGTTGTCGATGTGAGGGATTTCCGCGCGGTTTGGATTTTATGAAGCAGGCACGTAAACGGTGACGTCATGACGCGGCAGTTCTGGGCGGTGTGCACAGAGCGGGAGCAGAAGAGGGAAACTGGAGCTGAACCAAAAAAGCTCCCACTCGGAGCTAGAAAGGGAAAAGCGTTCATTTCAAGCGATAAAAACTCTCGATCTTCTCTCAAATTATTTATTTTTTGGGACGCTCTCGGCTCGAGTTCAAAATGACGGCAAGAAACGCGGAAACGCTGTTCCTGATGTTTGAGCACATGTGACAATGTGTGTTTGGTGTGTGCAGGACTTTGCTGATGAGCTCGATGTGATGCCGGCCATCATCATGGAGAACAATGTGATCCACAACAACGAGGGCTACGGGGTGATTCTAGTGAAGGCCAACAGCGGAGAACAGCAGGGAGTCCCTGCGGACCCAAGTGAAGGTCTGTGGAGCTCTCAGTCGTTTACATGTTCTATGTTTTCCAAGATGGGAATAACGACACAAACGGCAACACCATAATTGTTTTCCTTGTATTGAGGGTGGCGGAGGGATTGCAGTGTCTATATATTTAAGGCACTTGTTTCTATTTAACCCATCTTGTAACATGCAAACAGTGCAGGGTTTATTTCAACATATAGAGATACTTTTGGAACATGGACGTAGCTGCCCCCTCCCCGTCCTATCCAGAGAGGGGGTAAACAGGTTGCGGGTTACAGTAGGATCATCACCTAATTAAAGACATTATTGCACTCGGAATATTCTCTCTGGGCATCAATACCAACTCCTGGGTGAGTTTTGTGAATCTAATATGGAGAATCCTACAGGAGTCGGAACAAATGAAGTGAAATCAATGATAATGAAAGTGTATACACACACTATATATGTTTTGGGGTCAGTAGAACTTTAACAGACGAACATGTGAAGGCAGGTTGTTTGTAAGAAGCTCTCGGCAGCGCAGCTTCAATATCGACCATTTTTTCCCCAGACGAACCCGCTGGCCCTGCAGACTCTCAGCCGGGGGGGTCCGCTGCTCTCCTCTCCTCCAGCTCTTCAGCACAGAGCGAGTCCACCGAGGCTCGGCCCGACTCGGAGAGCAGCGGCACCGACGCAGCCTCCAGCTCCGGCAGGAAGTGGCACTTTAACCGGCAGCTGAGCAGGAGCAAGGAGCCGTCGTGCAGCCGGGCCGTGCAGGACCTGATGCAGCACCAGATCTTCGTCTCCATCCAGGGGAACCAGTTCCGGCGCAACGGCATGGGCGACTTCGGAACTTTCTTCTACTGACGGACAGCTTTGTTTTTAAGATTTTTTATTTTTTTTTCATGAATGAAATACTGCTGACTCACACTGCCCACGGAGGTGTTCTGCCGATGGAGATCATGCTCCTGTGATCCTTCGGCCTGTTTGTAAATTGATCCCCATGTTTGCACAAATGCTTTTATCTTATTTATTCCTCGGACTAATGACGCCTAATATTTTTTACATTTTTAATGGAAGTTCACTTGTCACTTTGAATGCAGTTGTGTTGGTTTCACTTCAGATCTGATAAATGTTGTTACTTTGAGGTGGTGGCTTGGTGAAGGCAGTGCACAGTTTGAGTTCACACAGGTTCCTTGTTTTCTTTTGTACACACGTGAGATTTCCACACAGTGCCTCTGTCTTTTTTTTAAACTTTTATGTATTTTATGGTTGTGCAAAGTCCAAAGGATTACAAGCTGTGGTATTAAAAAATCATGTTTTAAAAGAGGCTCTTTATTTGTCTTGTTTTGCCATATTGAGCTTTTTTAAACAGGATGGACAAGTTTAATTACCATGACGGGTTCTCTGGCAGATCTTAAAACAATTCACTCACTGCATCTCAGCTTTGTTGAAGTAGACTCCTGTCTTTCTTTTTAAGTCCACATCTGAGTTTCAAGTGGGGGAAATGTGTGTGTGTGTGTGTGTGTGTGTGTGTATGTATATATATATATATATATATATATATATATATATATCTCACCTACTCTAGGGGGGGGTCCAGGGGCATGCTCCCCTGGGAAGATTTTGTTTTAAATATTGAAGTTAAATGCATCAACCTGGTGCATTTTGAGAGCAACATGAATTTATGGATACGTCTCTCAACACCCATATGAAACACAACTGTACACAGATTTTCTTTTTCTTTATGGATATTTTACAAATCACTCACCTTTTAAACTGTATTCTTGTTTTACCGTCATATAGTATTTCATCACTGTTTTTCATTTATTCTTATAAATGGTGACCAAAGTGTTTGAGACCCACTGAGATAACTAGACTAAAGTTAACTATCTAAACAGACAGTCTCTTACCTTGAGCTGTAGTTATCTCTCTCATTCTGACAGGACAGAGCTCTCCCTCTTATTGTTTTAGAAACAGCTTTTAATATCCGTTAAGCTAACCAGATGCTAACAACAACAATGCAAATAGTGAGTTTGGTAGAAATATACTGTATAATGTTATTTAAGATGATGCCATATTTATTGAAGATTTACATTATAAATATTCCCCAATATTATTCAAAACTCTCTGCTGTAGTATGACCACCAGGAGACTATTGATGTGTGTGGTAGTAGTACGTATAATATAATAGTGATTGAATATTATTGTTTTCTCTTTTTTCGGAGTTGCACTTTGCAGACGGTCCCTGAGCACTCGTTTCTTCTCCGGCTGCGGATAGAGACCAATGTAATGTCTCCAGTTTGGAGGACAGCACGTATTGGCTTTTTTTTTATCAAAATGTGATTGTAGTTCGTTGTCAACCTTACCACGATACTAGACGACGTCATTTGTGTCTGAATAACGTTTTGTTCGTGAGTTATTGATCCGTGAAATCTGAATCTCCCAATATCGTTCCAACTTTACGGAACTAAGCCAGAATACCGTCTCATTTCGTAGACCACTCGGTTTGCTGTTCCTTCACTTTATTTGTATATACATTTATTTTGGACGAAAACTTAGCGTGAGGAAAGGCATGTGTGGCGTGAGTGCGTGAGATATGGGTTAATTGCGTGACTCTCACGCTCAATGCGTGAGTGTTGGCAGCACTATATGTATTTCACCTGACCCTTTGGAGAGAGCATGAGTTTTTTTTGTTTTCTATTGTGGCCGAATCAACGTGATAAGCCCACAATTAGTATTGTAGCGTCTCGCTGCGATCAAACAACTTATCAGTGCTGTCATCTGCCCCCAGTCACGTGACTTTGTTTACAATCTGACAGCTGAAAGCAAAGGAAAGCCCTCCGAGTCCTGCCTCATACGGCTATGGTGATCATACCAAATGCCTGCCTGGCGTTAGAGTATAGGGGACAAACCAGGGGACTTTAAGTTTGTGCACAGATGGAAGGCTGACAGGCAGGTAGGCCATCCAGTTACTTTAGATGTACTAAAATGATTGGTCGTGCTTTTTACAGCGCTACAGCTTCCACAGATGACATTTTTGTCAAAGCACTTTAGATATTCATTGCTATCGGGATGTTAAGAGCATTCCATGGAATATAACAAAAAGTGTATCTCGAGCCGGTCTCTCAAACTTACCTACCCCACCTTTAAGGTAATTATAGAAACCCTATTGTATCAGTATGTCTGCACAGCAGTTACAATGGTAAAACTACATTAAAACAAAAGTGTCCCCATTGTTTATTTAATATTTATAACATTAGATATTTTAATGATATGTACCGCAAAACAAAAAATGTGCCTGAATAACAAATTTAGCAGTTGGACATAAAAGTCAACTGAGTGTCAGTTGCAATGAAAGTGTTGTTTTTATTGTATGCACCTTTTACATTAAAAACAAGTTAGAATTTTCAAAAGGTCTTGTGTTTTTTTTCGGGGTGGGGGGGAGGGGGGGGGCTTTTTCCAGTTTAGAGCAATAGCCCCTCCAAATGTCTGTGCACGTCCCTGTATATATGTATACATGTATATGTTTAGCACATTGTCACACGACATGATCATATTTTATTACATAAAGGTAAACTAAACAGTCAGAATGAAGTGTGTGCAGGGCTGAGGAGACGCTGACAGATTGCTACACTGGAGGGAAGTTTACAGCACGATGAACATCCACTTGTTAGAAAGTCACCAAAAGGAGAGAACATGTTTGGTGGTGCGTAGAGAATGTGTACATGATCTCTTATAGAATGCACAGCACATCATTTGATTTATTTTCCAAGAGTTCAGGAGCAGAGAAAGAGTGTAACATGTCTGTAGTTCAGATTTGAATACACACCGTGCATCTTTCTGAAGCTTCACATTTCAAAATCATACAGTAACCTTCATGTTTCAGTGGCTGAAGCTTTGGCAGTTGAACACCGAGGAAACTCAGTCCATCAGCGCGCTGTCCACCTCTGCTCACGGGGCCAGTTCACCGCGGGCTGGTACCCACTATTCATTTCACACAGACAGTAACAGTTCAGGCAGTTTATGAGTGCAACAATTATCATTTCCATTCCACGTAAGGCAAAGTGTTGTAGGTTTTTAAAGCAAAGCGGCAGAGTATCATTTATATACAATTCATTATCAAAATATTGCTGCATCTGTTGAATAAAAATATTCTCAGTTGACTCGCTCCATAGAAAAGTGGAGAACGTCCTATGAAAGGATGGAGAGGGAACATCCTTTCCTCTCATTGGTCAGCTTGCAGGCAGGAATCCTCTGATTGGTCGTCGTCCTCATGCTGAGAGAGCTGGCTCTCCTGCACCTGCAGCTCCTCTGCGCTCACCATAGACGGACTGATGGCGGCGTACCTCGTCCCGTGAAACTGACGCAAGTGGATCTGTGCAAACAAACAAGCAAGCAGCGTCATACAAAATAAACTAAAGACACCTCAATCAAAACCAAACGGCACAGCAGACCACCACTGTGTCTGCAGGGGTGTGTGGTTGTAACCCTATGACTCCTATGATTGGATCAACACCATCCGATCATGTGACCAAACATATCAGTCAGTCCACCTGAGGACTGCACACCACCAGTTCTTAGATTATTACTAGATTCTGCTATTTATCTATAGCAGACCATTGCTAAGGACGCTGGAGCTGGAGGACAGAGAAACCATGAGAAGACAGACAGGAAGTAAACACTAATAGGAACAGCAGAAGGAGACAGACAGGAAGTAAACACTAATAGGAACAGCAGAAGAAGACAGACAGACAGGAAGTAAACACTAATAGGAACAGCAGAAGAAGACAGACAGGAGGTAAACACTAATAGGAACAGCAGAAGGAGACAGGCAGGAGGTAAACACTAATAGGAACAGCAGAAGGAGACAGACAGGAAGTAAACACTAATAGGAACAGCAGAAGAAGACAGACAGACAGGAAGTAAACACTAATAGGAACAGCAGAAGAAGACAGACGGGAGGTAATACTGAAGGGAACAGCAGAAGGAGACAGACAGGAGGTAAACACTAATAGGAACAGCAGAAGAAGACGGACAGGAAGTAAACACTAATAGGAACAGCAGAAGAAGACAGACAGGAGGTAAACACTAATAGGAACAGCAGAAGAAGACAGACAGGAAGTAAACTCTAATAGGAACAGCAGAAGAAGACAGACAGGAGGTAAACACTAATAGGAACAGCAGAAGAAGACAGACAGGAAGTGAACACGGTATGGGCTCGGCAGTGTTTAAAGACTGGTTCATGGAAAAGAAACGGAACAGACTTTGACAGTTAAAGAAAAACTCGATCAGTGCTGCCGTCATTTAAGTCACGTTGCTGTCGCCGCAGTTTAACCGTTGATGCACAATAGACTGTCTTAGGGGAAGCAATATGATCATGTTTAAATCAATGAGTTGTGTGAAACTACTGATTTATTTAGCAAGTAGTACACTGCTTAGTGTAGTAAGCAGGCCAATGTGCAGCGAGCCGGTCATCGTGGTGTAAGCCCCCGGCAGTGGGTGGCGCAGGATTAGAGCAGAGCGTACCTGTATGTAGAGGTTGACCTCGGCGCTCCTGCACAGGTAGGGGAAGTTCCCTCCCGTTTTCAGGTGAGCTCTCCTCGCATTAGGGTACAGCTTATACATCTCCTCCTTGGCTTCCAGGGACAGAGCGCTCTGATCAAACACCTCCACATGCAGAGAGACACGCGTGTAGGTTATTGCAGTAGAGATATGCACGAATGGACGGTGTAAGAGGGAGACGCGTTCACAACTTACATCTATGATGGTCACAGCGACCTCTTTTATTTTGTGCGGCTCCACATACGAGTTCTGACAGTTGAGTGTTAGCCGCGATGCTAACTCACTTTGGTTCAGACTCTCCAACTAGAACACACACACACACACACACACACACACACACACACACACACACACACACAGGCAGAGGGAAACACACAGAGACGTTACACACTTCACAGGGACACAATGGTCGCCGTGCACACTGTTGTCACGTGACGAGGATTAACCAATCACAGCCGGCAGATATCTTTCCTAGATCCCCTGAATATCAGCCTTTGCCGAATATAGATAATGTGAACCTTTCGGTGCAGGGCTGTCCTCGCCCAGAGCTAAGCATCTGCTCAGTGTTTCACCAACACATTTTATGAGTGCAGCTATTAAAATGTCACATGATCTTTAAAGAGGTTTCAAGTAATGTAGAATGCTGTACTATGGGCTATATTTTAATACACACCAAAAGGCCAGATCAGCTGGTCTGGTTAGCTGGTTGCATGTGTATGTCCCCTCTCACAGTCTACACCAGGGATGGGCAACGAGCGGCACGCGGCCACCGCCCTCACTTCGTGTGAACAAACATATTGAACCAGACGCCCACTTGTAATTCATAATATTCACCGCTAGAAGGTGCTCGACCCAAATTCAGGAGGCCTGCAGCCAAGTGCAGATTGTCTTCTTCTGTTTACCTCGCGGCCTTCCTCCTCTGGCGGGAAAAGAAACACGAGCGCCCAAAAAAGAAAACTGGACCAAGAAAACCGTGTCTTTCAACCAAAATGGCGAATCGATGATCTGTTTACAGGATTCAAAGGCAGACTTTGTGTTTGGTGTGTCTTCAAACTAAATCGTGATGGACTACAATTTAAGTCGCGTCTACAACAGCACCCACAAAGACAAATATGAGTTCAGTACACAGGAGCTGCCAGAGCCGCGTCGTCAATGACCTGAAAAGGGAAACTATGCCGGCAGCAGACTTTTTTTACCAGAGCCACGATTACCCAGGAATCGCCTCTCAGGGCGTCTGACGCCGTTTCCTTTGAGCTTGCTAAAGCGAAGACGCCCCGGTCTGACTGCGAAGTGGTGAAGAGGTGTGCCGTCCAGGTGGCTAAAGCATTCGGAGAAGACAACATGGCTACTAAACGTTCAAACCCTCAATTTGTCCCGTCGGACAGTGACTCCAAGAATATTTGACATGTCGAACAAAAGGTAAAACAAGTCATGCATGACTGCATACGCTTCCTGAGCGTTGGATGAGAGCACCGATGTGAGCCAGCTTCTCACCTACACACGGGCCATGAACAGTTCCTTTGAAGTGCACGAGGAGTTATTCAAACTGCTTTATGTGCATGCTACCAAAGGACAAGATATTTTCGCCGCTGTTGAAAATGTTGTAAGCACGCGGAGGCTTTGGCAAGCTCTCAGCTGTTGTCACAGATGGTGGAGCAATGCAAGGAAAGCACACTGGATTTGGAGTGGCTTTGACTCTCCAATAGCGCACTGCATCGTGGGTAACGTTATTGTTAGCTATTCTAATGGTTTTGAATGTGGGTATTCTTCGTAAAAAAAATAAAGCTAAATCCAATTTCATTTTGATACGGCAGGAGGCTCCGTGTGCCAGATCAATGAACTTCAGCCATGTCATGGATCTAGTTACCAAGACTACAATCTCATTGGAGGAGGGAACCGGTCTCTCAATCACAGGAAGTGTGTATCCTTTTTGGATGAAGTGAAGCACGGTGATTTACAGAGCACGCAGAGACGAGCTGTGGAGAATGCTTGGAGAGGTGTTTTTGCGCTCCGTGCTGAAATCCCCATGTTCTTGGAGGACACCACCAATGTGACACAAGTGCGCACTGAGCTCAGATGTTCTTCTCCACACGGCTTTCCTTGCGGACATTGCCTCGCATCTCAATCACCTGAAGATGCGGTTACACGAAATGAGCCAGGCCCTACTGGAGACCTTTGTTACTAAACTGACTGTTTAAAGACGGGTCTTCAGCCGACCGCCCTAATCTGGCACACTTCCCTCATGTGAACAGATGCGCCAAACACTGCAGCAGCCGTTTAAGAAGCGTTTCCAAGAGTTCCACGCCATGCATCGAGTTATCCACTGACCCCCCTCTGCTGCCATCAGAGAGCAGCCCCCTGAGCTGCAGCTTAAAGGTGCGAACAACAGTCGGACCCCTTCTAGCCAAGCGCCAGGAGAGGGGGATCTCTTTTTGGAGACCCGCGTCCCGCTTTCCACTCCTCAGGGACTTTGCGCTCTCAATGGCCGGCGGCATGTTTGGCAGCACTCACATCTGCGAGAGCAACGTCTCTGCAACGAAGCCCGTCAGGTGAAGGCAGAGAACCAGACCGACACTGTTCCATCTCATGCAAGTCGGGTGTACACGTGTTATATTGCATTCAGTCTGTTGTGCAGCAGCAGCAGGAGGAGGAGAGGCCACACGCATCTCATTAGGATGCACAGCTGACTGATCCAGCTGTGGGTGAAGGTCAGAACAATGCATGGTTCATGCTTTATGGAATGGAATGTGAGGGAAGAGTATGAATATTAGTTGTTAAACTCAGTGTTGGTGTTCGCTACAATAAACGTTTATTGCCAGTATATATTTAGTTCTCTTCATTAAATTATCTAAAGTTGGCTATTCAAATGTTGTGGAAGTGCACGGTCACAAAGTGGTAGTGAGGAAAAACATGTTTGGCCCTCAAAGTTGCCCATCCCTGGTCTACACACACACGTCCACGTCCTCTTACACGTCCATGTCCTCTTACCCGGTCCACCATGAAGTCAATCGCATCTGCCATTTTGGGGTCCACGGGTCCTTTGGCAAAGTTCCCCAGAACAATCTTCTTCAACAAGAAGGCTGGCATCAGCCAGAAGCTGGAGGGACAAGCAGACGTTAATACGAACGAGCGTGAACACGGAGAGGCAGGCGTGTGACGGGATCCTAACGCACCTGTTGGCCGTCCACATCTGGTTAAAGATGGAGGTGTCGCTGAATGAGTTGCACAGGATGAGAGAGTGCACTCTGGGAGACTTGTGTGTGCACTCTGCAAACTTCTGAGCCAAGAACCCTCCCAGGGACGCTCCGAACAGGTGGACCTGCGGAGTCAGGGGACACACCATCATTAGATAAGACTACTAAAGGTCATCATACTGAACTTTGGCCTCCTTATGAAGTCATGTGACCTTGCTATAGTTCCTTTACTTTAGCTTTTTACTTCAGAAATCATAAAGTGGTTCATATGTGGAGATTATCCTGCTGAACTCAACTTAGTATCATAAACGTGTGTTTGACACAGAGATTATGTACAGTCAGCAACTATCCAAAAGCACATGAGAAATCCTGTTGCAATGGTTTGTATTGGCTGGTAAGCCGCGGGCAAACAAAGACCCCTCAGAGCAGTGTGGCCCCTTTCAGTGTGGCCCTCCTGCTGTCCTGGTGTGAGTGTGCTCGATCACACACACATGAACAATCATGGGAAAAGAAAAGAATAATGCTCAGCTGTGAACAAAAACACAGACTTACTTTATCTAACTGCAGGTGATCGAGAAGCTTCCGGAAGCCGTCACAGAACTCCATGAGATCCCAGTACACAGGATACTGCAGCTGGAAGCACACGCACAACATATCCACACCACACATTTACACACGTCTATCCAGGACAATATGCTACCTAGTAAGTCAAAGAATCAATGCGTGTATAGGGTGGGGCAGTGAGGATGTGGGGCAGTGGGGATGTGGGGCAGTGGGGATGTGGGGCAGTGAGGATGTGGGGCAGTGGGGATGTGGGGCAGTGGGGATGTGTAGGCCAAGCCGGAGAGGTAGCAACAGAAAGCAACGGGCTGTTCAATTGGAGTTTGGAATATTGCAGAAGCTTTGGCAGAAACCCCCAGCGCTAAGCTAAAGGCGGACTATGTTCACTGTCATGACGTTAAGTAGTCTCATTCAGAGATTTGACAGTGGGTACTATCTGACAAATGTTATGTTAAAGAACAACATGTAAAGATCTTTAAAGCTTGTGCTAACCACAGATATTTGTTCAGGCATCGGACCCAACACCTTCAAAAAAACATTCCTAAGACAAGGGAATCAGAAGTGAAATAACGCCGACTAATTTCCAGGTTTTACAACTCATGGCTGCACGACTCTACCAACACAAAATGTATCAACTATTTTCATCTTCAGAATTGTTGGCATTTCTGCCTCATTAAGCTCGGAGAAACTTAAGATGCACAATCCTCATCAAATGGATGGACACGACAACAATTGGGAGACGAATGGAGACTAATCCAGAAGGGAAATCAGCGTAGGTTTTATGAAGCTGTATAATTGGAAGATGAGTTTTGCATGGCGCTCACCGAGATGACCCTGTAGCCCCACCCGGTCAGAGCCAGCACCTGCTGGAAGAACACCTCGGCTGTCCCGCTGACGGGGGGCAGCAGGATGATGGGACACCTGATGCTCTTGGGGCCGGCGTCATACAGCGACCACACCTTACTGTCATCATCATCCACAATGATCTGGTGGCAACACAAACACAAGGTGAGGAAAATAGATAGTACTGTATGAAAACTAAACAAACTCTTAGCTTTTATTCACACACGATGTTTAAACCAGGCCACGGGGACACACTGATGGAATACCTCACACACAGTTCAGTTTATTAACCATTTATTAACCAATCCTGGTATGAGGAGCAATGGGCAGCTACCGACTGGCTGACTACTTTAGGAGCAGTGTGGGGTCTGGTGTCTTGCTCAAGGGCCGACAGCAGGGCCCGGTAGGAGAACTGGAAACTCTCAAAGGACTAGTTCACTTTCAGTCCTTGCTCCGTTCCAAAGCAACCTCCCGACAGACTATGCTATATCGCCTTATTTGACTTGAAGTATAAAATATGAGACCATAGACCAGTGCTTCTCAAAGTGTGGTCCGCGGATCACTGGTGGTCCCTGAGCACCCCCTAGTGGTCCGTGAGTATATTAGTAACATTTCACATTTTAAATAAATAAGTTAATTTAAGTTTTCCGCACTCCCGCGGGAATATCTCTGCAATGGAGCGAGCTTAAGTTTAACTTTCGATTGCATGATATAGCCCAGCGCAACACTTTCATCGCCCGTTTGTACCATGTTCAGGCCATTTGTAATGTGTTTTTGGATATTTGTGGGGTTGGGTGGTCCGCGAGTGTTTTTTTATTGGTTAAGTGGTCCTTGGTATGAAAAAGTTTGAGAAACACTGCCTTAGACGAAACAGAAGAAGTTTTTAATAATACACTCAATTTACGTCACTGGCCTCATGACTCGATTAACAATACTGAACATATTCAGACTGTACCTGATGCAAGACAATATAAAGAGGAACTGGGGAGGTCTGGCTGCAACATGAACAAACGTGATCAACAAAAGCAGGTATTTCATGTTTGTTTTGTGATATCTCAGATACTTTGACCTGATTGGGCTCTAATGTCATCACAGAGAATAAACACAGAGAATGTTGGGATGAAGCCATGATGCCAGAATAACCTGCACTGTGTCACAGTCAGCATGTGGGGATGACTGATGAACATGTGGGACAGACGTCTCTGGGTCCTCTGCAGTGTCAGTCTAACACTGAGCCATGTGTAGGGAGGACGGGCTCAGTGAGGTCATCATGTGACAGTACCGTATTTTGTAATATGGGGTCATGTGAAAATCTGAACGTCAGGAATAAACAGGAAGAGCAGAGACGACCCAGACATGAGTTCAATAAAAAGAGTTGTCAACACTCTCTAAATGATCCTCTCCCTCCCCTCAGGCAGGCGCTAAACAGGAGGGAGTGAGGACAGCACGGCTGTTCAGTCTTCTATCGGCAGAGCAGCTCCGTTTGGAGGATTTGTACTTTGCACAGAAAGTCAGGTGGTATTCTTGGGATTAATTATTGGTATTTCTCAAGAATTTCCACCAAAACGTGCTGAAGCCTTTTCTATTTCTCATCAGGAATGTAGTCCCTCCTTATGCTGGGGTTCCAATTGGATCAACTTCTTATTCTTCCAATGTATGTTGTATGAGATGATCCTGTTTCTAAATATATATATATATATATATATATATAATATATATATATATATATATATATATATAATATATATATATATATATATATATATATATATATATATATATATATATATATATATATATATATATATATATATATATGGGAGGGTTCAGAGCACACAAATACCTAAGAACTGATGAGTGAGGAAAAAGTCATTGTTCATAGTCGATATAAGTAATGATATGATGTGTTTATTATCTCACATTATTTTCCTTATTAAATGTTTGTACCAGTAGCCGTGTTTTTAAAGAAGCAACACTTTATAATGTTGTTAATTCTTCACAGCTCCACAGGACAAATGCTATGGAGGTAAAATGTCAAGTTGGTCCGGTGAAAGCTCTGTGTGGACTGCTTACTGCCGGTCAGATGGGGCAACACTGAACTCAACTCTCCTGGGACCGACACAGTGTAATCAGGCACACATGCAAGCGTCATCTCTCTGCAGGACAATGAGGACCAGCTCTGAGCAAACACATGTCTGATAAGTAGCTCAGCTCGTTATCACAGAGAGATCCCTAGTAGAACACATCATGCCTAGTTTCATTCGAAATGCATACCGTTATATTTCTGTTCCTGTCCATATGTCTATGCATCACGTCACGGTGTGCCTCTGTCCTGTACTAAGCACTGGGCCAGTGGGTATGGACCACCATCACACATCATCAGGTACTCACTCTTTTCAGGGGCACTGTGCTTCTGAACCAGTTATAGTCAGGGGACACTTTAATCTCCTCCATCTGAGGACACATTCAGAGACAAACAGTCAGGAATTATAAACAGCCATCTTAAAACCTCAACATCTATTAAACACCTGACTGTTATATTAGCTTAACCGCTAACTGTTAGTGTTAAGGATGAAGCACTTGTTACGGTGATAGTTCAATGACCGGATATAATGTTATTGCCTGTGTCTAAATAGGATTTTTGGATTAGGTTACCGTTTTCGTTGTGGTTGTTAATCACCGTGTCCCAGGAATGTTATCCATATCTAGGTAGCATTTTGTGTCCGGTGCTCGAGTCGCTAGTCACATGACTCCGCTTTCATACACTTCCGCAAAGCCTCTGCCACCGCCTACCGACAACACAAGTCGACCTGTCAGTCTGCCACTCTGCCTAGCGTGCCTGCCTGCTCATATGACTCCGCTTTCCCAAGCTAACGTTATCCAGAGACGTTTTAGAACATTCAGAACACAGAGGCGTTAGCCCAGCTGGCCACAGTGTTGACAGGAACTAGCGTTTTGTAGCAGACCCCACTCCGCACGCAGATCCGGCGTCATGGGCGGGCCACAAGGGGCCGGGCCCGCCCATCCAGGATTTGGGCCCGCTGTTTTAATCAGGGCTGAATACAACATTTTAATTGTTTTATTATTATGTTCAGTGGCGGCGCCAGGGTATACTGCGGTAGGCTACAGCCATACCAAGAAATGGCTTAGCCCCACCATGAAAAATGATGTTAAAGTAAGCAAAATAAACTCGCGCGGAGTTAATTGCACAGACAGCAGTTAGTAAGATTGATTTCAGCAGTCACTTGTCTGGAAATACCGAAGACTAGAAACGGTTTTGAAAACTTATGTCTTCTCAATAGAACATCTTTGATAATGTCTTCTGGTCAATCAGAATCAAGATAACGGCGTGGTGTTGTTGCAGGAAGTCCCGACGGAGAATACTTTTGCTGTAGTACATCTCTATATACATCGATACAACATTACGTGTTGATAGAAATCAACACGTAATGAAATAAGACCCCACGGTTTGATGATTGATAGGTGTGTGGGCTGTCTTTCATTTTGACACACAGAACAACGGGGGCTATCCACCCTTATCCACAAAGTAATTCACAGCCTCTTCCCTCTTCTCTCTGTGAGGAGCAGCAGGTTCAGCTTTCAGAACAAAGCAACAGAAAACTAAAATGGCATTAATTTTTTTTAAATATGGCGTGTAGTAATAGTTTATTTATTTTTCTTCTCAAGAGTGTACCAGATGTTAGTATTTCAAAAAATCTCCTGGGGGAGAATCCCCCCAGACCCCCTGCAGGGGTTGGGTTTTCAGCATGTCAACTATTTCACTTGTGGGGTAATTGCAGGATTTGCTCCAGGTCGCCTTTTTTATTTATTTTAATTTTATTTAAGACAATGTGCCTTTTTATTTCATACAGTTCAATTTGGATTGAGACAGGGAAATAATCTAAACCTCACGCGTGGCGTTTCACTGTCAAGGGGAGCGTGTGTGACTTGAGCCCCACCACTGTATGGGTTAGCCCTACCATAGATTACCCAACACAAATACTCTCTAATCAAAACGCACCATAGCTTTACATCTTAATAAGTTTGTGAGGCGTTTGGCTGATCAAGATGGTAATCGCCGCATTCAGCTGTAATAGGCATGCCAACTTGATGCTCTGCTCACGGATGAGTCGATGAGAATAATAAACTGTAACATAAAAAAAATGTCTTTGTCTGCCCCCAAAAAACGTACAAGTCCTGAGAAAGTCAAATGTGTGTAAAACTTCACTGCCCAGCCAAAAAAAAGTAACCACTTTGATTTAACTAGGCGAGTAGGTAAGGACTTTCCACTGGATAATAACTGCAGCGATGTTTTAGCTGAATACACGTTTTTTAACCCTAACTGATGCAGTTAGTCACGTCTTTAATGTTTGTTCTTTCTGATGTAAAGTCAAGGTTGTAACTGTTTGCAATGAAGTTGTGGGGCGCTAAATTGTTCCTTTGATTTACGATAGTAATTACTTGTCTTTCAAAGTTGAAGGAGGGTGAGCAAGCATCTTGAGGAACATTCATCATTAACTCCTCCAAAAAATATAGTTTATTTAATAATAACACTGAATATGTGAATCATAACAGTGATTGACAGCTGATAGGAATAATATGATTGTTAATAGTATCATATTCATTCAGACAAACATCGATGAGACAGTTAATTAATGTACTTATTGCAGCAGTCTGTATAGATGTGGTTCCCCTGCTGGTCTAAGAGTGAGACAAACTCATTCAGTTATTGTTAAAATTCATTAAATGATGTGTGCCACCTTATATATTTATATTTAAGGATTTACTGATGTGCCACAATAATGTCACCTAATGTTATTGAGTTAAAATATCAATATTGTGGATTTCCAAGTTAACATTGTTGATATGACTGTGATTAAATCAGCATACACTTCTGCCAGGGGGTGCCACCCCTGACATTCTCCTGCCACCCTCTTGCCACCCTCTTGCCACCCCATGCATATTTGTCTAGATCCGCCCCTGATAAGTTGATTTACTTCGATCTACTGTAATGTGTAAAAACACCACAACAATATTACAAAAATATACTGCATATTAAAGCAAACTATTGTAAAAGTAATAAAAGAATAAAGAAATGTAAACATTTACATTATCATTATGATTATTTAATATATAAAGACTATATATTATTGAATTACAATTAAGATTATAAGATTATATATACTTTATTTGATCTAAAATATTGATGTTTTTTCATTATAGTAGCCTGTGAAAACCATAACAAATATGTGTTTAAATGCTCTTCAGCAACACAACTGCAGAGCTGCAAACATTACTGAAGTACTGAAAGTCCATGAAACAAACGTCATAATAAGCACTTTTCGGACAAAAAATAATCAACCGTTGTGTGATCAAAGATCTCAAATTAAACAGCAACAAAAGTTGAAGGGTCATGTTTAACCCTTGTGCCCTCCTCGAATTTTCAACCTTTCGACCCCTTCGTGGCAAAAATGTACACGCCCATAATAACTGCTATGAAATCATCATACATGAATATCTATTTTCTAATTTTCTTTTCATGAATCACATAAACAACTTCTAACATACTCAAAACTACCAAACATTAAATGATTTTCAGGATGTTAACCCTTTAAATGCCTGTTTCATTATTTGAATTATTTCATTATTCATTACAAAAAAACACAACAAATTAAAAATGTTCAATATAATAATTAGTAGGCGGATGGAACTTTGGTGGTTAATAGAGTCTTGGATGAGTCAAAGATTAGCAACAAAATTGATTTCACTGCATTGTTATTTTTGACGTAGTGTCAGTTACTACCTCTGGACACCTTCGTGGCAAAAATGTTCACGCCCATAATAACTGCTATTAAATCATCATACATCAATATATTTTTCTACTTTTTTTTTCATGATTCATTTAAACAACTTATAACGTACTCAAAACGGCCAAACATTCAATAATATTCAGGATTTTAACCCATTCAATGCCCGTTTAATTATTTTAATTATTTCATTTTGTCTTACGAAAAACCCCCAAAAATGAAAAAAAATCGATATAATAATTAGTAGAGGGATGGAACTTTGGTGGTTGTTTGAGTCTTGGTTGTGTCAAAGATTAGCAACAAAATTGATTTGACTGCATTATTATTTTTTACGTAGTATTAGATACTACCTCTGGACACCTTCGTGGCAAAAAATGCCTCATTGACTGCCATTCAAACCACCTTTTTTGATCTCACTGCCATTGCAGTATAAACCATGCATTTTGTAATGTCAGCATTTCATCGAGAAGAAAAGTTGTTATATTTGACATTTTTACTGTATTCCACAAGATTCAACCATTTTCCCACTGTAGGCCGATCTGTGAAATTATGTTTATAATATCGTGCCGTGTGACTACCAGGGGGGCCAACAGTGATTTGTGCATGTGAAATAATTTTCAAATCAATGATTTGAAACAACAAAACCACTAACCAACAAAAAAAACTGTGGAAGAATTTTTACAGAAATCTCATTGCAACTAATAATTTAAGGTGAAAATGTAAGGCAGTGATTCACAGTCATCGATGTGAACATTTATTGGGCAAACTGCAACAACTTTGAAAACGTCAACAACAAAAGAGAACACAACAGAACATATGAAATAGGAACACATTTGAAACAGAAATATCCAGGCTTTGAATATGTGATGTATATGTGTGTGTGTTTGAGCAAAACAAATATGTGTGTGTGTGTGTGTGTGTGTGTGTGTGTGTTCAGTTTAGCTCAGCTCATTTCCAGCAGCAGACCAGCAAGTCCTGCAGCATGGGACCTGGAGCTCTCTGCTTAGTCTGCTTCAGTTTGGGGGGAAGCTCAGGCTTGTTGGCCCTGATGGTCCCTACCAGGGCCACTTTCTTCTTCAGGAGCTCCTGGGCAAGTGAGTAGGAAGTGAAAAAATGGTCACATGTAAGTGTCATTACAGTCATGTCCAGGATGACTCGCTTTCCCTGGCCCTTCTCCGGAGATTCACCAGCGGCTTTTCCATACACCTGGCACCTCCAGGCATATGATGTGGCGACATCTGCGGTGATCCAGATTTTCAGCCTGTACTTCGCTGGCTTGCTGGGGATGTACTGCCGGAATTTGCAGCGGCCTCTGAAGGCTACGAGCTGCTCATCGACACAGATGTCTTCCCCTGGATTGAACAAGAGTGGGAGGCGCTCTGTCCACTTGTCCCATATATCTAGGAAAGCTGTAAGCTTGTCCTTCTTGTATCGACCAGGATGGGTGAGTCGGTCATCGAATCGGAGGCTGGCGCTTATCATTTCAAAGCGTTTGTGGGACAGGGTGGCCCTGAAGATTGGTCTCCCACTCTGGTCAACCCACAGGCTGCGGGTAGATTCCCCTTTGGACCGGTACACACCCGTCAGGATGAGAAGTCCCATGTAAGCCCGAATCTCTTCAGCATCCACATCGTTCCATCCCGACACTGAACGCCTCCCATAGAGATTTGTCATCTGTAAAATTAGCTGAATCATGTCGGGAGTGAAGAAAAGGACAAAAGAGGATGCCACATCATACATTCTTGATATGGCATATCTTGTGGCCCCTGGAATCAAGCCGGTGGGTGCCTGAATGCGTCTCGGCATGAGATGGAGACCAGACGTGCCCATTTTTCCCTGTCCACTCACTGCTAGGTTGGGCCGGATCCTCAGTGTCCTCCCCACTTTCAGACAAACATTCAGAAGCACTCTCAGTTGTGGAGGATTCCAGAGATAATCCAATGTCAGATTCGGAGCTTGTTTCTTCAGAAAAAGAGTCATCGCTTGCAGATGAAGGCTGCATGACCATTTCTACGGCCTCTTCTGCAGTGAAATGCCTCTTCATTTGAGCTCCTACTCTCGGCTCCAGGACTTTCTCCTTCTCTGCTCACTCGTGAAATAACCCCTCAGCCAAACTGCATGTTAACATTTGGCTGTGAAAGCAGCCAGGTGCGTAAACAAACTAACAGTTGTTTTTTGTTTTTGAATTACTTGAGCAACTCTTCAAAGACATGAAATGCATCTTTCAAAAGATGCCCTTTTCTTTACCCTGAAATGATCAGTGCATGTTTACACACACACACACACACACACACACACACACACACACACACACACACACACACACACACACACACACACACACACACACACACACACACTATTGGGGCCCCGAAATGCTGACATTACAAAATGTATGGTTTATACTGCAATGGCAGTGAGATCAAAAAAGGTGGTTTGAATGGCAGTCAATGAGGCATTTTTTGCCACGAAGGTGTCCAGAGGTAGTATCTAATACTACGTAAAAAATAATAATGCCGTGACGTCAAATCAATTTTGTTGCTAATCTTTGACTCAACCAAGACTCTAATAACCACCAAAGTTCCATCCCTCTACTAATTCTTCTTTTTTAATAAATAATGAGATAATTCAGATAATGAAACATTAACATCCATTAACAGGGTTAACATCCTGAAAAATATCGAATATTTGGTAGTTTTGAGTACGTTATAAGTTGTTTAAGTGATTTCTGTAAAAAAAAGTAGAAAGAAATATTCATGTATGATGATTTAATAGCAGTTATTATGGGCGTGTACATTTTTGCCATGAAGGGGTCCAGAGGTAGTATCTGACACTACGTAAAAAATAATAATGTAGTGAAATAAATTTTATTGTCAATCTTTTACACATCCAAGACTCTAATAACCACCTAAGCCCCATCCCTCTTCTAATTATTATATTGAAAAAATGTAAGGTTTTGTGTTTTTTAGTAATAAATAATAAATAATGCAAATAATTAAACAGGCATTTAAAGGGTTAAAATCCAGAATATTATTGAATGTTTGGTAGTTTTGAGTACGTTATAAGCTGTTTAAGTGATTCATGAAAAAAATTCATGTATGATGATTTAATAGCAGTTATTATGGTCGTGTACATTTTTGCCACGAAGGTGTCCAGAGGGTACAAAATGCATCACGAGAGTATACAAAACACGTAAACGACAATGGATTTCAAAAATTTGACTCAAAAGAAGACCTCTTACAGAATTCCATGCCAAAAGCTGTAACACAGCTGAAATGATTACCAAATAATAAAAAAAAGTCAGGAAAAATGTACAAAGAATGCCCGAGGAGGGCACAAGGGTAGAAACGTAAATAGGTTTGTGTCCATGTTGTCTATCTAGTTTTATGTGATTTAAATAGGCCCCACTGGACTTCTTGGAAAGCATGAATAATACTAAATTATCCTTTGGAAATAAAGTCAATTGAATGTATTCAAGCAATGGTTAACTGTAATTATGTGCTGTAGTATGTTTTATATATGCGTAGTAGTAGTAGAACATCCAAATTACATGTATTCTTCAGTCATTGTGAGTCGTTGTTGGCACTTGGCAGTACTCACTTTAGCCAGAGTAGCGCTGTAACATAAAACAGATTTAAAGCTGCCGGAAACAGGAATAATGACCGACGACGTCACCTAAACATGGCTCCTGTGAAGAGTTGAGATGAATGTGTAACTGTTTATTTCTGTAGATAATATACATTTAATGTACTATTGTTCACGGCATGGACAACATATATCACCACGCTTCATCAGTAACACCGCAGCCTCCTGCCTATAATGCCGGCTATCTGGAAGCACCGTACACCGCCAGCTTTAACATACATCCGCCGTGCAGCGCGACTCATCAACAGACACAGCCGGACCGCACTGCTCCACTGTGGCCACCGGGACCTGGGTATGACGGTAACCCGTACGGCTATAGGTGCGAATTCCCCCCGCCGTCTCCCGAAGGAGGAGTGGGTTTCGGGGGACCTCGCATGCCTCTTCCTTATGGGTTCAACCCCTCCATCCCCCCGCCTCATTTCGGTTGTCCACCCCCCGTACACTACCCCAACGCCCCGGTGAACACATACAGCAGCAGGGAAGCCTCAAGCTTTCAACCATTCACCGGTACCCAGCAGTATGGAGCCTTTCCTCAGACTGCCCGGCACGACTCAGGTCAGAAACAGCAGCGGTTTGAGGGTTTCTCTGAGAGGGCAGCTCGGTTTCCTACGCAGGGTAAGGACAATGACAGGACTTCGGGAGAAACAACACAGCCTGAGGGTGAAGCAGCCCCCCAGAGAAGGCAGGACCAGCAGTGGCTCGGACGGTTCTTAAAAGGAAAAGAGAGAACGTCCAGGACCCAGCGGCACCCTTCACCCCGCAGCTGTGCCCCAGCTCCAGGGCTGAAGGAGGCTCTGTGTTCGGCCGCTCAGCTCGTCTCCCGGCTGGAACTGTCTTGCGAAACCCTGAGGAACCGTGTGGAGGAAGGGAGTGTTTGGACGGACTCGTATTTATTGGCTTTAAATGTGAAGAAAGAGCTACAGGACAGTCTCGAAGTCCTCAGTGACAGTGAGGGTTTAGCTAGCTGGAAATCTAAACTGTGCCGTGTTGCTAAGAGGAGGGCCCGGCGCCTGAGAGCCAGGAGCCGGCTCCAGGTGGAGGAGAGGGAGAGGGAGCAGCTCACCACTGAGAAGGAGGCGGCCATAGACAAATGGAGGATGCAGAAGATACACGAAGTGGAGGAGAAGAAGAAGGTACACATATTTGCCTGATGATTCAAAGCCGGATACAACATTTCTCCACTTTGGGGCAAAATAAGTTTAAAGAAAACATGAAAAAGAAAGAAAAACACCTTTTTTAAGGTGTTATAAACACAGAGCAACATTGGTATTCAGCAGAGTTTTACTTTTGTGAAAAATAGAAGTAACAGAGAGGAGGAATACTCTGTTACAAGTAAAAGTCCTGCAAAGTGAAGTAAAAGTAGTCGTTGTTTGATTGGTCCATTTCAGAATAATAATATGATGTGTTTTATAATGATCATGAAAGTGTTCTCAAAGCTGGTGAAGGTGCAGCTAGTCTGAAGTACTTTGTAGACTGCAGGGTAGCTGGTGGAGGTGCAGCTAGTCTGAAGTACTTTGTAGACTGCAGGGTAGCTGGTGGAGGTGCAGCTAGTCTGAAGTACTTTGTAGACTGCAGGGTAGCTGGTGGAGGTGCAGCTAGTCTGAAGTACTTTGTAGACTGCAGGGTAGCTGGTGGATTCACTCCAGGTGGAACTAAAGTCTGATTTAACACTTGATTATATTTCACATCATTCATCCACATCTGTGAAGTAACTAAAGGTATTAATACATGTAGAGGAGTACAAGTACACCATGTACCTCTGAACTGTAGTGGAGTAGAAGTACACCATGTACCTCTGAACTGTAGTGCAGTAGAAGTACACCATGTACCTCTGAACTGTAGAGGAGTACAAGTACACCATGTACCTCTGAACTGTAGTGGAGTAGAAGTACACCATGTACCTCTGAACTGTAGAGGAGTACAAGTACACCATGTATCTCTGAACTGTAGTGGAGTAGAAGTACACCATGTACCTCTGAACTGTAGTGCAGTAGAAATACACCATGTACCTCTGAACTGTAGTGGAATAGAAGTACACCATGTACCTCTGAACTGTAGAGGAGTAGAAGTACACCATGTACCTCTGAACTGTAGAGGAGTAGAAGTACACCATGTACCTCTGAACTGTAGAGTAGTAGAAGTACACCATGTACCTCTGAACGGTAGAGTAGTAGAAGTACACCATGTACCTCTGAACTGTAGTGGAGTAGAAGTACACCATGTACCTCTGAACTGTAGATGAAGTACACCATGTACCTCTGAACTGTAGAGTAGTAGAAGTACACCATGTACTTCTGAACTGTAGTGGAGTAGAAGTACACCATGTACCTCTGAACTGTAGAGGAGTAGAAGTACACCATGTACCTCTGAACTGTAGTGAGTAGAAGTACACCATGTACCTCTGAACTGTAGAGGAGTAGAAGTACACCATGTACCTCTGAACTGTAGTAAGTAGAAGTACACCATGTACATCTGAACTGTAGTGAGTAGAAGTACACCATGTACCTCTGAACTGTAGTGAGTAGAAGTACACCATGTACCTCTGAACTGTAGTGAGTAAAGGTACACCATGTACCTCTGAACTGTAGAAGAGTAGAAGTACACCATGTACCTCTGAACTGTAGAGGAGTAGAAGTACACCATGTGCCTCTGAACTGTAGTGGAATAGAAGTACACCATGTACCTCTGAACTGTAGAGGAGTAGAAGTACACCATGTACCTCTGAACTGTAGTGAGTAGAAGTACACCATGTACCTCTGAACTGTAGTGAGTAGAAGTACACCATGTACCTCTGAACTGTAGAGGAGTAGAAGTACACCATGTACCTCTGAACTGTAGTGGAGTAGAAGTACACCATGTACCTCTGAACTGTAGTGAGTAGAAGTACACCATGTACCTCTGAACTGTAGAGGAGTAGAAGTACACCATGTACCTCTGAACTGTAGTGGAGTAGAAGTACACCATGTACCTCTGAACTGTAGTGAGTAGAAGTACACCATGTACCTCTGAACTGTAGTGAGTAGAAGTACACCATGTACCTCTGAACTGTAGAGGAGTTGAAGAACAAAGTGTTAAAATAACCACGTTCATCTCAAAATGGTACTGAATTACAGTACTTGAGTAAATGTACTTAGTTACTGATGAATGTCTAAATAAAGTCAGATATGAACAAGCGCTGATGACATGCCCTTTCACACACTCTTCAACACGGTAGACACGCCCACTGTCTGGCCTGTGGCAGCGGGGGCTCTGCCGCTGACGCCCTGCCTGGCACACATGCACCCCCTGCACAGGGTCTCCAATGACTGATGTGGACAGGGAGCTTTCTTTTCTGGCATGTTAACATTTTCAATTATTTTCTTCATTTCTATTCGTCTCAACAATATCCTTAAACAAACCGCACATCTAGCCGTAAACATTGTACACATTGTACACATTGTATTCTGTGTGAGTTTCCTGCCTCCTTTCAGGGCCGTGGAGGGAGTGGAAGTAGATTTTCGATGTTCAATAAAGCATTAAATGTCCTCTATTATAACGGGCACTTTTAGGATTGAATGAAATAGATTACGGCCCTAATTATACAAAGCATAAGAAATGGCTGTGCACGATCACCTCGTGCTGCGGCTGACAGGACGAGCTGCTGGCCAGTGTCTGGTACCAGCAGACCACAGGCAGGAAGGAGCGTCTGGGTTGACATGTTTCTGTTGCAGGAGAGGGAGCTGAAGCTGGCTGCAGACTCTGTGCTCTGCGAGGTGAGGAAGAAGCAGGCCGACGTGAAGAGGATGCAGGACATTCTGAGATCTCTGGAGAAGCTGCGCAAGCTAAGGAAAGAGGCCGCCTCGAGGAAAGGTGGGTTTCAGCCAGGCAGCTTAACCCCATAGCCGGCTACCCAGTGGGAGTGTGGGAGTGACTGGTTCTGAAGTAGCACACCTGGAGCATAGAGGTCGCCTTTAGAGTGAAATGCACTCACCCACCATCGACTGGGATGAAGAACGACAGGGACTGACTTCCTGTCATCAGATTGGTCGCCATCGGTGCGTCTCTCATTCTCCGCTGTGTTCTTGGCAGGGGTCTCCACGGAGCGAGAATGCGACGAGGCGTTCAGCAGCAGGCTGGAGCAGCTGGGGTGTGTGATGAAGAGGAGGACGGGCATTTACTCCGCCGAGGAGAAGGCTCTGATGGTGATGCTGGAAGGAGAGCAGGAGGAGGAGAGGAGGAGGGAGCAGGAGAAGCAAGTGAAGAAGGAGAGGGAGAAGCAGCTGCAGAGGAAGCGCCGAGTGGACGCCATGTTGTTCGGGGGTAACGACTGCTCCCTGCACCTCAGCACGTTGGTGCATGCTGTCGCCGTGCGGCTGCGTTCATAACCCTGTGCCCCTTGTTCCCCGTGTCTCAGAGGAGCCTCCTGCTGCGTGTGTCCTGCAGCCCTTCAGAGATTACTACACCCAGGCGGAGCACTCCCTGCACGCTCTTCTGCAAATCAGGTATCTTCTTCTGCCCTTCAGCCCGTCATAAACAAAATGGCGGTAGCCGAAATGGACACGTAAATAAATGTTTATGATGAATTACAGATCTTTGTATGAGAAACGGCTCTCAGTGCATGACATCTGTGGGCCGTCTGAGCTCATCCACAGACGCCTGAGCCCAATGGAGATCGCCCTGGAAAGTGCGTGCGGACGAAATGACGCACGCAGGGTTTGGGGGCCTCCCTCCCCTAGAACATTTCGATTTTTGCAGGTCTTAGATGCTTACACTTAATGAAACACTTAAGTTGTTGGTCAAGACACTTTCCATCTGATGAAGGCAAATGCCTTCCCAGATGGAAAAAAGTAGAAAACATTACATTCAGTTATAACTGCCAAAACAAACATTATTTACACTATTATGGCCCCTGTTAAAAATGTTTATAATGTTAACTACTGTAAGTTGGTCGAACGAATGCCTCCTCATCTGGAAGCTGACCGAGCAGACCCGAGCAGCAGTCGAGAGGAGCCGAGCGCATCCGCGAAGCACAGGTCAGAGTTCCCGTTAGCCGGCAAATCTAAATATCTTCGGTCAAAATAATTTCCCTTTAGAGCAATACCGCTTCAGTTGTGCCACTTATGTGACAGACAAGAAGAGTATGTGACAGACAAGAATAGTCAACTCTAATGTCTAACATGTGGAGAAAGAGATGTCCTGGATGGGTTGATTGTGGGTTGATCTGTTGGTAATGCCTCGGGGTTCCGGTGGGCATGTAAACAAATGCATAATGCTGCGCTATACTTTGTGTGCATAGCGACACTTATTGTGTAGTTGTCTTTTAATAAGCAGGTAGTCCTATCATTAGCTAGAACTAGCTGGATCTGATCGATATGGACATAAACGCGAGTGAAGTCTAATCTGACGGCTCTGCAGCGGTGAGCAGAACAAAACACACACTTCAGGTTAGAATATCACACGTAGCTATTTTAATTACCTCTCAAACTACCGTAACTAGTTATAGATATGTTTAGTTGTACTGTCGGGTCACTCATCACTGATCCGCGAGCTGCATGATACTGGCATAATAGATTGCCCGATCGGGCAACCAGCAGATGAGGCTCCATTGCCCGAGCTAAATACTAGATGCCCCGGGCCATCAGGCAGTCCTTGATGTCGAGCCCTGGCTCTCTTCTACCATCTTTGTGTCTGTGATGCTCTCCGTGTACTCACACAGTCATAGAGATGCTCAACAACACCAAACATGAAGTGATGTGTAGACAAGGAGACTCGCGTTACTTCTCAAATCACTTTCTACCCAGAGTGAAATGTGTGTCTGCCCTGCACTGCTCTGCGCTCCAGAGTGCTTACGGCCTGAGCTTGATATTTTGTTAAGCTGCTAGTTTTGTTTGCTATTTGCTTCCATCAGTAACGAAGTAGCCCTTCAGATACAAGATAAGGGACCGTAGGGATGTGATACGATCGGGGGTCTGCAAGTGGTGTCTATAGAGTTATACACAGCTGTTGTTAATATCTCCAGCTCCATTTTGATCAAATTACGTGTGATTCAAATATAACGAGTCACTTTTTCGAACGCAGCCAAACAGGATGAGAGTGCAACAACACAATCCATATCATCCTCCTCGTGATGCATCACTAGGAGGATGCATCCTCCTAGTGATGCATGCTCCTAGTGATGCATCCTCCTAGTGATGCATGCTCCTAGTGATGCATCCTCCTAGCAGCAGCCCTGAGAGCCTTTGCTAGCGGAGGAAACCCGAGTGCACGTGCTCAAAGCGGCCGGTCCTCAGCACTGTGCTAACGGCTAACTAGCTGACGGCAGCTACTGTTAGCGGTCGTTACTCAAGCAACAAGTGTCTCTCAGGACACCGTCTGTCCAGAGGCAGAGCAGCCGGAGGTCATCAGGGGAAGCATTTCAACAATCCAGTTTCACCCAAATCATTTTAGTGCCTTAAAGTCCTTTGCAACTCGTATCAATGACATGTCGAGTGCAACTGGATTGCCAGACTCTTTCAGTCACGTGGCAGCGGAGGCTCACGCTCCCCGCTGTCACGTCGTTGGAGTGACACTGATCTGTGGGGCTGTGTTTTCTTTCAGGAGGGAGTGGGATGTCTTTGTGATTCCAGCGGATCGTCCCGATGGTTCTGCGGTCCCCCCCAGCTGGATCCTGCCCAACGGCCCGTGTGACGCAGCCTGGGCCTCGGCCCTGCAGAGCGCCGAGTGAACCGTGTCGCTGCAGCGCGACCAGGACCAGAACAGCAGAACACGTGTAGATAGCATGTACATGAGCACAGGTGTTAATAAACGGTTCTGAAGTGGTTTGTCTAAATCCTTCCGGTTACTTAAACAAGACAATGAGCTGAGGAACTAGTATCTACATGTCGCATGTGAAGTGCTCACTCTATAACTGTTTGTCAGAGCAAATTAAAGTTGACGCTGATCATGTTTTAAATCGTTGAAGTTCCTCGAGCGTTACCAGGAAAAAAATACTGTAAACATAATAAAATACAGATTTGAGCAATCTATTCAAACTAATTTGAAAAATGTGTAGTCATAAACATAGTTATACATAATCTCTTTCTGATTGATATATTTGATGAAATCACACATGAGCAGCATAGCTTTAGTTCTATTGTGTCAGGGGTGCACCAAGGGATTCTGACAATGCCGCTGTTGTTCCTGGAAGTTATTTATCACGTTTATGTTCAGTGCCAGTTCCTTGGAAGGGAAGTCTGAAACGGTGGGTTAATCTGAGGGAGGTGTGCAGTGTCCGACAGCTGGAGCTCTGCGGAGTGCCTCACACTCAGAATGTTGGGATAATATAAAGGCAGTCAGGACATTTGTTATGTTTTCAAAATGTACATTATTATACTGTAGAACCTCACATCGGTTTGGCCTTCACGGAGGAACGAGAGCAATGGAGCTGGAGACAGGGAAGTGTTACATCACAGTGTTGACAGCAGGTTCCTGTAATCTGTGTGTGTGTGTGTGTGTGTGCGCGCGCGCGCGTGCGGGTGCAGTACTGCTCCCTCTGATTAACCTGAGGACGCTGCTGGGGACAGCAGCTCCAACACCACAGGTAAGCACACATTTGTTTTATTACAACATCCACATATCGGTTAGGTTGAAGGATAAGTGCTGTTCATTTGTTTTTCAGGGGGCAAACGTAGTACACAAAGGACCAACGCTGCCCTTCACTCCAACCATTTATCTAAAGTTACTTTTAAAATAGTTTACCAAGAGTCCAATCTACAGAGACTGACCATTCAAATCGGTGTGCAGCCTGAGAGCCTTCAAAGTATCTGAAATAGCTGATAAAAACTAATCGCAACTATTGTCTAGGTACTGTTTATTTAACATTATGATTGTTTTTATTTATATACATCCAGACAGATAGAGGACTACGGAATAACAAAGGTGGGCACCATTTTTATATAAAAACAAATGACCAAAAGCGATTGTAGGAGCAGGAGGAGCTTACTGCGGCAGACCTGCACCACGTGCCACGTCCTGCAGAGATTACGGGTTCACTGACGGTCAGAGCATGTTGATGTGTCGGAGCCTGCGTGCACCACTCACTCCTCATTGCATAACACTTCTGAGAAAGTGCCTCTTATTTAGCTTTCAAGTCTTTCTCAGATGTGACTTTGTGCAAAGAGAATATACTGTTAAGTTCAAAGTTTGTAATGTCATGTACACAGGCAGCTACTGTGTAAATAGTCCTCTTGAGAGTCCAGGAGCCCAGACTGCAAATGCTTTATCTGCTCTGTATTTGTATCTGAAATCTGAAAGTGTCCAGGAGCATCTGCGGATCTCAGGTTGTGGGGACGGACAGGGCAATGACGGGTCTGAATTCATCAGGCCGGGTCATTCATCAGAACAGGTGGAAGAAGTGCTGTCACTTACTTTTGCAGACACCAAAATACATGACGTTGACCTAATACTCACATTCCTTATATATGTTGAATAAATAGAGATTGTCTTTGCAATGGTACTAAATAAAAAAATTAAAACAATTGTTTTATACATAAATTGCAATTTATTTAAAATGCCAAGTACATTTTTTTTTCAATAAATAAATATCATTCATATTTACATAACATACATTAAATATAACACTGAAATGGTAACAAAAAACGCAAATTATTATTAATAATGTCCAATAAATGTTAGTCACCCAAAATTACGTCATTGGTGTTACTGCTCCACAAAACGCTTTTATTTTGAAGTAATGTACTGTCTCTGAAGTGCCTCCTATAACAAGAGATCATTTGAGGCAGTGCAGTGGACAAAGACATAAGGAAAGTCAGATACTTCTTACTTTGTTTGTTAAAGGCCAACCCATTAAGCGGCCGCTTAGGGCCCCGCAGCCACTAAGGGGCCCCCTAGCAAAAAAGATTAGAGAGATTGCCTACTCAAAGTCATGCATTATATTATTGAGTCAATAATATAATACATTAACCGTGCTTTACCTGAACCTCATCATGACGCTAGAGAGGAAGGCAGGATTGTAATTTCCCGTGTTCAGTGAATGCAACATAGGCAAGACACCAGACCAACCAGAGAGTTGAATGGAAATAAACATCTGTCTTATTGGCTGACAGGTACCTATCCTGTGAGCTGTGACAATGTCTAAAATAAACTGTCAGTCGGACTCAGTTTTGGAAGATGGACATTAGAACATTTTTTATTAAAAAAGACTGAAATTCTCAAAAAAGTGGTGGCTCACACAACAACCCCAGAGTCATCACTTGAGCTAGATAAACAAGGTATGTAAATGTCAGTAAACTTCCAAGTTATGCGAACATGTAAGCAAAATTAAATACATTACAGCTACGTTGATGTTACTTTGAATCGCGGGGGTAAGCTAAACCGTTAGCAAGTAGCAATAGCTAGCCAGATATATTAAATAAACACTTTGTCATACAATCTAAATGTAATGTTTTTTAGCGTTAGTGATTTCAAAGAAAGCTCTCTGGGAAATGTTGACTTACTGTTCGACATGAAGCTAGAAGCTACCTTACATTACACAGTTGATCCTGAGTCCTGTCAGTTAAAGTGTTTCATAGTTAGCTTAGCTAAGCATCAAACTAGCACTGAAATATATGGATGTTATGTGACAGTATTTCTGAGAAAAAGTCAGCTGAAATGGTGGCATAGTTGCCACTGCTTTACGTCGACAGCATGTTTGAATGTATTTGCAGCAGTAAATGTGGCTGATGTTGCCATAACAACTCCTGCATTATATGCACAACCTCTTTTTGTGACCGATTTTTGCAAGAAATTATAATTCTTCTGAATGATATTCCTATTGACAGCTAGTTTCTATGTGAACATTATGAGATGGACAGCCAGAGAGAATAAATGAAAAACAGCTATATGACAAAACAAGAATACAGTTTAAGTGATTTGTAAAATATCTATAAAGAAAAATCTGCTTACAGTTCTGTTTCATATGGGTGTTGAGAGATGTATCCATAGATCTCTTAATTTTGCTCTCAAAGTGCACCAGATTGATGCTTTTAACTTCAATATTTAAAAAAAAATCTTCCCGGGTGATATGCCCCCGGACCCCCCTAGAGGAGATGAGGACCTAGAGGAGGTTAGGTCCACGGTGTTTACATGCTTATTTATGCAATATGTGTGCTTATGCTAACATCATAAGACAAAAGTTGGTTCTGTGTTGTGTGTAGTGAGAACGTGCGGGGGCCCCCTAAGCCAAAGCTCGCTTAGGGCCCCCAAAAGTCTAGGGCCGGCCCTTGTTAAAGGTGTCATTTTATTTTCAAATGTTACATCCGTCTTTCAAGTCTGTCATTAGTGTTACTCATTGCATAGCCCTAGGGATGATCATTTTAAAGGGAAAATGTATTGTATTGAAGAGTTAAACGATTTTGATATTGACTGAAGCCATATGTGGTCTGAAACATTGCAGCCATTTTGTTAAAATGGTAGTGTTTTCTCCAAATTGTCACTGGTGTTACCATCACTGGTGTGTGTGTGTGTGTGTGTGGTGTGTGTGTGTGTGTGTGTGTGTGTGTGTGTGTGTGTGTGTGTGTGTGTGTGTGTGTGTGTGAGAGAGAGAGTGCGCACGCACGTGTGTGAGAGTGCGCGTGTGTGAGAGTGCATGTGTGTCCTGAACATCCCAGCAGCAGGGCTCTGGGTGAGCAGGGGGCGGGGTTCTTATTGATACCAGGAAATAAAGCATTATATTATATACAATCTTCTTATCATGAAAGCAACAGTTTGGTTCAAGAACTCTTCCAAAATGATGAAAGCAGGATTGACCCATTGACCTAACATGTTTTTTTTAAAGATAAGGCTGTGATCAGAAAGGACACCAATATTTCTGCAATGCTGAATTATGTACTATAACTATGACCGTTGCATATAACATATCATCTTATCAGACAGGGCTCCTCGAGCTGAAGGCTTGATTTGTATCTAGTTACTGAAAGTCTTTGTGGATTTTTATTTTACATAATCATATTACATTTATTTTAGTGTTCATCGAAATTATGTTTGTTGAAAGATTCATGTATATTTAAATCGGAAATTAAATGATCAAATCCTTCTGTGTGCATTTATTAATATTGAAAGATCTGATATAAAATCTCCATACATATGTAAGGGTATAGTTAGTTGTATTAAATATGAAAAAGGGATAAAGATGTAAACAGTTCTAACTTTAATAATTTGACCAGAATGTTAATCAGGTAACTGCAGTTTGAGTTTAGTTTTTGTATTAGTTTTAGAAAACATTGCTCATCATACGAGGCTGTCACTTTGTTGTAACCAAGCCTAACCTGCTATTGTCTGATGTTAGTTCATCACACATGCTAATGGCTCAACTTGTGATGCTCACGATGCTTGCAAAGCCATGCTCCTCTCCCCACAATGCAGTTCGGCGAAGCTTTGAAAGATTGTTTTCATGCCTGTGTGGACGGGGCGTTAGGCTAGCTTAATCAAATGCCAACTGATTAGCTAGCACCACAACTAGTTACAATGTTTCTATATCAAATCTACCAGGACTGTTTACATGCGTTTTTTCTTTAACCAAGCAAACTAGTCTTCTCCCTACCGAAACACCTTAAAATATAAACCAATATTGATGTAAGACTAAAAAGCAGCTTGTATTGATGCAGCATTTCACTTAGTTAAGAGATTAAAGCTTGGCTGTTGAGAGGTGCTTTTGTCATCAAGTAGCAGACAAGTCGCATGAGGCAGGACAGTGTTTAATATAAACGGGCCCCAAACCCCCTACCTTGAATTATTTATTGGCGGAGGGCACATAAATACAATGACCTGACCCACAAACAATGTTGATGAAATAACTTTTAACTTTTAAAATGTGTAAAAACATTAGTGAACCCAGCTCATGTTGAACTACTTCCGTTTCCCTTCTGCTTCAGAGTACTGGCAACACTGATTAAAAGAAGGAAAATAATGTGAAAACACAGTATTTCGGTGTGTGTGTTTGTGTGTGTGTGTGTGTGTGTGTGTGTGTGTGTGTGTGTGTGTGTGTGTGTGTGTGTGTGCGTGTGTTTCAGGATGGACGGTGTCCCTCTGAGGATCCCACAGTGTGCCTCACAAGAAGTGGAAGACGACATGGAGGTTATTGTCCCTGATTATCTGAACACACTGCAGGACACAGAGGTGTGTTTTTACAGTGTGTGTATGTACTTACTGTTATTGTGTGTGTGTGTGTGTGTGTGTGTGTGTGTGTGTGTGTGTGTGTGTGTGTGTGTGTGTGTGTGTGTGTGGGGGGGGGGTGGCTGTGTGGGGTGTGGGTGTACTGTGTGTGTGTGTGTGTGTGTGTACAATGTGTGTCGGAACAATGTAGGCTGCCATTGTTTGTGGGTGCATTATGTGTGTAGTGTGTGTGTGTGTGTGCAGTACACGCTGTACACGCTGTACACACACACACACACACACACACACACACACACACACACACACACACACACACACACCAATACACTAGCTTCCTCCCCACCAAATCACCTTGAACAACACGTTCTCACTCCCATCCCGGCATATATTGACGGACGGTCAGGGCCCCTCCCCGTCGCTATATTACGTACAGGGTACCCCTTGCCCGTTAGGCTTCTACAGGCAGGGCGTCCCATAGACCTTCATTGCGGACAGCGGACCCCTTGACCATCAGGCTTCTACGGGCAGGGCGTCCCATAGACCTTCATAGACCACGTGATCAACAACGATGGCTGACCTTCGTGTTATTCTCGGTGGAAAATGCCTATTTTAAGGTTCATTTGGCCATTAAAATGCGTTTTGATGTCATTTTATGCGAGTAATGAGTTTTTATTTCTGATTATTTGTGCAGTACATGTACATGATGTTTAGTTTGCTAGTTATGACGAAGATTACTTCATGAATGTGTACACATTCATGGTTGCTAAGGTGGTTGCTATGGACGCTGCAACAGCTCCCAGACCACGTGATCAACAACAATGGCCAACCTTTGTGTTATTCTCGGTGGAAAATGCCTATTTTAAGGTTCATTTGGCCATTAAAATGCGTTTTCATGTCATTTTATGCGAGTAATGAGTTTATTTTATGAGATTATTTGTGCAGTACATGTACATGATGTTTAGTTTGCTAGTTATGATGAAGATTACTTCATGAATGCTAACGTTTTTTTGGTGGAAATGTGTTTTTTCACAGCAAAGTCACCCTCTGTACTTGGACTTATTGGGAGAATCTAAAGGCAAAAACATCCCAAATATTCATTTAGGTCTTTATTGTAGACCTTTAGTGTTGCCGTCTGTGAGGAAAATACATGGGGCTCAGAGCCTCGTATTTTTAAAATCTTTTTTTCCTTATAATTTGTTATTATTTTCAAAATAACACACTGTTATTTACTCACCAATAACACACATTTATCCTTGCTTTTATTTATTGGTTTAATTCCATAATCTCTGGCTTTTTTGGTGTTCGTCAGGAACTGAATTTCAAAATAAAAATAACCGGAAACAGACGTAGGCCTATAAGGGACATTTCGAGCATCATTGCGATTGTCAACATTTCTGAGTTTAGGATTGCCGAAGACACTACACTACCCATAATCCCCAGCTATCGTTTAGGACTACAAGGCAAGGCAAGTTTATTTATAGAGCACTTTTCAACGCAAGGCAATTCAAAGTGCTTTACAAAAAAAAATGAAAGACATTAAGCATTAAAAAAGAAAAGCTAATCAAATAAACATTAAGAAAAAAATACATGGATAAAAGTTACAGTGCAGTCTAAAATATAAATAGTTCAATTAAACATTACAAGAAAAAGTACATGGATAAAAGTTACAGTGCAGTCTAAGATATGAATAGTTCAAATAAAAGCAGCGACAAAAAGAAAAGTCTTCAGCCTGGATTTAAAAGTAGTCAGAGTTGCAGCGGACCTGCAGGTTTCTGGGAGTTTGTTCCAGATATTTGGAGCATAATAACTGAACGCTGCTTTACCATGTTTAGTTCTGACTCTGGGGACAGAAAGCTGACCAGTCCCTGAAGACCTGAGAGATCTGGATGGTTCATAGTTTAGCAGGAGGTCAGTAATGTATTTTGGGCCTAAACCATTCAGTGCTGTATAAACCAGCAGCAGTATTTTGAAATCTATTCTTTGACACACAGGAAGCCAGTGTAAAGACTTCAGAACAGGAGTGATGTGATCCACTTTCTTAGTGTTAGTGAGGACTCGAGCAGCGGTGTTCTGAATCAGCTGCAGCTTTCTAATAGAATTTTTAGTGAGACCTGTGAAGACATCATTGCAGTAGTCGAGTCTACTGAAGATAAAGGCATGGACAAGTTTTTCCAAATCCTGCTGTGACATTAGTCTTTTAATCCTAGATATGTTCTTTAGGTGATAGTTGGCTGATTTAGTAACTGTTTTAATGTGACTGTTGAAACTCAGGTCAGAGTCCATGACTACACCTAGATTTCTGGCTTTATCTGTTGGTTTGAACATTGCAGACTGAAGCTCAGCGCTAACTTTTAAACGTTCTGCTTTGGCTCCAAAAACCATTACCTCAGTTTTATCTTTGTTTAATTGGAGAAAGTTCTGACACATCCAGTCATTGATTTGTTCAATGCACTTACTCAGTGTTTGAATTGGAGCATAGTCTCCTGGTGAAATTGTTACGTACATTTGTGTGTCATCTGCATAGCTATGCTAACTTATTTTGTTGTTCTTCATAATCTGAGCCAGTGGTAGCATGTAGATGTTAAAGAGAAGAGGCCCCAAGATGGAGCCTTGAGGAACCCCACATGTCATATTTGTCAACTCAGATGTGTATTTACCGATAGAAACAAAGTTGTTTCTGTCCTTTAAGTAGGATTTAAACCAATTTAGAACTGTTTCCGAAAGTCCCACCCAGTTTTCCAGTCGGTCCAGTAATATGCTGTGGTCAACAGTGTCAAACGCAGCACTGAGATCTAATAATACTAACACTGAACTTCTGCCACTGTCTGTGTTTAAGTGGATGTCGTTAAAGACCTTTACAAGAGCAGTCTCAGTGCTGTGGTTTGGACGAAAGCCTGACTGGAACACATCGAAACAACCATTTAAATGCAAGAAATTACTCAACTGTTGAAAAACAACTTTTTCAATGATCTTACCTAGAAATGGCAGGTTTGATATGGGCCTGTAATTGTTCATTACTGAAGCATCCAGATTATTCTTTTTTAAGAGCGGTTTAATGACTGCAGTTTTCAGGGCCTGTGGAAAAATACCTGAGTGAAGAGATTTGTTTACTATATGAAGTAGTTCTGAGGCCATGCAAGGCAAAACATCTTTGAAAAATCCTGTTGGAATAATATCAAGGCAGCAGGAGGAGGATTTCAGAAGTTGTATAATGTCCTCCAGGTTTTTATCATTAATCTGATGGAATTGTGTCATGATGTCTGAATTGATGTTAAGTGGACACAGAGACAACACATTTGCTGTTCCTGATGCAGAGGCACTGACTGCTTGTCTGATTTTCTGAATTTTGTCAGTGAAGAAGGCAAAATTATTGCACGCCCTTGGTGGATAGAAATTCAGAGGCTACTGACACTGGGGGGTTAGTTAGTCTGTCGATGGTAGCAAACAAGGCACGTGCGTTGTTTCTGTTTTTGGTAATGATGTCACAGAAGAATGATTGTCGTGCGTTTTTCAATTCCAAATTATAAAGGCCAAGTCTCTCTTTATAAATTTCAAAGTGAACCTGGAGATTTGTTTTTCGCCACCTGCGTTCAGCTTTTCGACATTCTCTTTTTTCTGTTTTAACGGTCATGGCCTTTCTCCATGGAGATATTTTCTTCCCAGTCACTTCCTTTACCTTAATTGGAGCAATGGCATCTATAACATTTTTAATTTTTGAATTAAAATGATCTACTAGCTCATTTACTGAGGTGTTAGCAGGGGCAAGTGTGGAAGAAAAATTCTGAGTAAACATTTCCCTAGTATTTTCAGTTAAACATCGCTTTGTGGTTACCTCTTTTTGAACACTTGTGTGAACAGAAATAGAGCTCTCAAAGAAAATACAGGAATGGTCAGACAGTGCAACATCAGTCACCACAACCTTAGAGATATTCAGACCCTTTAAGATAATTAAGTCCAGAGTGTGCCCCTTATTGTGCGTGGGCTCTGTCACATGCTGAGTCAGTCCATAGCTATCAAGAACACAAAACAGTTCTTTAGCCCCTCTGTCCTGGGGGTTGTCAACATGGATGTTAAAATCACCAACAATGACTAGACGGTCAAAGTCAATACACACTATAGACAGCAGTTCATTAAAGTCATCAAAAAAGCTTGCATAGTATTTGGGTGGTCTATATATATTTAGGAACAGAGCTCGAAAGGAGCATTTCAGCTGAAGGGCCACATATTCAAAAGAATCAAAGTTTCCATACGATGTCTTCCTGCATTGAATGGAATCATTGAACAGAATAGCAACTCCACCCCCTTTCTTATGCATTCTTTCCTGACTCATAAAACTAAAGTTGGGAGCGGTTGATTCGATAAGAACAGCTGCACTGTTATTTTGTTCAATCCAAGTTTCTGTTAAAAACATAAAATCAAGATTGTGCTCAGTGATAAAATCATTGATTAAAAATGTTTTTCCTGCCAAAGACTTGACATTTAATAAAGCTAGTTTAAGTTCGTTAAACACACTATCAGTCATGTTTTTTGTAACAAGCTGTGGCTGACATGGAATCACTGCTAAATTAGATAAACTCACACAAACGTTTGCGTGCTTCCTGTATCTAAGATCATTCACCGCTCTTAATCTATTACCTATCAACACAGATATCGGCAAAGCTACTGGCAGGCAGGGCCCGGGCATGTCCTGGAAAGAGTTGAGAGTGCCATACACCCTTGAGCCTGGACCCAGCAGATATCAGTTTCCAGATTGTTTTGGTTTCGATGATTGTGGTAGGCATGGTGATGAAGCCGGGGGAGATGGTGCGCGTCTCTGCTTTGGTGATTTTGGTGGGCGTCGTTGAGGAGCGGGGGGTAAAGGACATGCTGCCAGCCCTGCGTATCACCTTAGTCTGGTCTTTGAAATCCAGGAAGGAATCGTGTGTTTCATAGGTCTCCCATAATCAGAACATTCCTCAGGCGGGTGCAGTGATACTTCTTCAGGGTTTTCTGCGCGATGTGTTGTGTCTATCTCCTGTTTTGATTCCTCTTGCCGCTTGTCCTTGGCAGAGGGAACAGATTGATGACGCAGGCAGTTGAATATGTTAGAGATAAACAATTTCACTCCTGACTTGTTCAGGCAAACTCCATTTGCCTTGAAAAGATGTCTACGGTCCCAGAAAAAGTTAAAATTGTCAATAAAATGCACAGAATGGTCAGTACAGACAGTTGACAGCCAGGTGTTCAGTGCAAACAATCTGCTGAATCTCTCCACTCCTATTCTGACTGGCAGTAGAGGGCCACTGATGAACACCTCTGCATTTAGAGAGCTGGCAGTTTCCAACAGACATTTAAAGTCTTCTTTCAGCACTTCTGACTGTTGTTTCACAACATCATTTGTTCCAATATGTAGTACCACATTCTTCACAGTCGGATGTTCAGCCCCAATATGCAGGATCTTCTCAGCCAAGTCAGAGACTGTATCCTTGGGAAAACAGAGTACTTTGGTGTTGTTCTTACTACACAGACCTTTTACATCTCTTACAGCAGAGTCACCCACAATCAGAGTTTCAGGCCCAGTCGTTAGCTTTCCCTCTAGCCTTTTACTTTTGGAGTAGCTATTGGTCCTAACCCTGCTGTGTGAAGAGGACGGGTTATCCAGGTCATCAGAAAGAGATCTCCGGCTCTCGGTCAGCGGAGCGTATCTGTTCTGGATTGGCACACTTGGTGGTTTAGGAGGATTTTTTGTAATTCTCCCTTTAGCAGCTGTCCACTGCTGTTTAGGGGTTGAAGAGGCGCTCCTCTTGGGTGATAATAATGCAGGCCAGCCGGTCGCATCACATATTTCAGAGTGTTGGGCTCTGCCCGTTATCCTTCCTCCCAAATCCCATGAAAATGATTTACTCTTAGGCTTTGCACCCAGAGAGTTCCAGGGAGGACTACCACTTGTAGATTTATGACCCGGTACACAGCCCTCCTGTTCCTTGGAATCCCTGTAGCTGCTAACTAGCTGTGAGTTAGCATACCCTTTTCCATTATTTTGCAACACTGGTAAAGTGGTGTCATTCCCACAACATAGTCCATTCACTTCCACGTTAACTTCCAGTCGTTGCATTTTCATTTCTAGCACGGCCATCTTCTGTAGAAGTTTGTGGAAGTCATCTTAGGGAACGGAGGCATTTTTCTACCAACTAGCTTAAGCTAAATAGCATGCAGTAGCCTACCAAGCTTTAGCTGTTGCTAGGCCACGCTACTGTAAGACTGGGGTCGCCGTAAAAATGTTTAAATATGGCTGAAAACCTCCGTCTATTTACGAAGATGAACTGTCCCAGTGATAGGTTAATGTCCAGGAGCCGCTGCTCGAAGTTTCCAGAGAATAAGAATAGGAAAACCAGCATAAAAAGTAAGCAGAGGCAGGAGCAAGCAGAAAAGCGTCTGCACTGTAAGAAAGATAAGCAGATCTAACCGTAAGGTTAGCAGAGCGTCAAACAGCTGTGTGAAATGGAACGAAACCACGCCAGACTATCCAAAACTGGAATCGAACGCCCCCCCAGAACTACACACTACTACACTATTGTGTTTCGCATGTGTAATGTTCTATGGGACGTCTCTACTGAACGTTTTCGTTTTTCCCACAATTAGAAGTTGCCAGTATTAAACACATTGGTAAAACATATAATTAATAAATGGGTGAAAATCACTTATGTCCATAATGCGCAGCATTAATATATACCCACATGACAGCTCATTGATACTTTGTAATTCTACTCCAATACAATTCAGATGTTAACCTGGTATTTTTACTCCACTGCATTTATTTGAGTTACTTTTCAGATTCTGATTAATTATGTGAAATATAAACAACCCTTAAATCAGACTTTAGTTACACCTGAGTAAAATTCAGGGAAGGTGATTGTCAAGTGCCAACAATCAGGAGAGATATTTGATAGTTGGTGCTTGAAAAGACTAAACATGTATCTGCAATTGACATTAATGGAAACAAGTAATAAAGTATATTAATTACTCGTTATTCTCTACAAATAGTTAATTAAAGACTGTATATTATGGCTATTTTGCACATCCCTTTCAAGATTTTAAAGGTTTATTGACATATCATATACACAACTACGGTGTAGTTTACAGCATATTGCTATACTATTTCAGACTCAGTATTTACATTCTTACATTTAAAATTCAATCCAATTCAAATCAGTATTATCTTTAAAAACTACAGTCCTTTTATATCAGCTGTGCACCGTTATGGTGTAAATATAATCTATCTATGAATTATATCAAATGTAAAAGTCAGCCGAATTAGTGTTGATACTGCAAGGAGACGTATTGTGTGAAGAGAAATTGAAGATGTTTTTTAATTGTTGATATATTTATGATCCACGTCAAGTATTCAGTTTCGGCGGCATTTCTTCAGTTTTTCCAAAGGTCTTCTCATCAGGGCTCTCTAAATAAAGAACTACGGCAGATCTGTAATATGTAATGCAGCCGAACCGTGTATTACACTGCCGTTATGTGATGACTTTCAAAGAGAAAAGCAAGAGCACTCGGAATTAAGTATTATTTTATTCTTTTAAAATGTTTACCGGATTTCATATAATATAAACACCAAATCCCAGCATGCATTGCGGCTAAAAACATCCAATCAGCGTAGCTGAGAATCTTGGGTAATCGCTGGAAATGCTTCGTCTGTTTCCGGTTATTTTTATTTTGAAATTCAGTTCCTGACGAACACCAAAAAAGACCGAGATTATGGAATTAAACCAATAAATAAAAGCAAGGATAATTGTGTGTTATTGGTGAGTAAATAACAGTGTGTTATTTTGAAAATAATAACAAATTAGAAGGAAAAAAAGATTTTAAAAATACGAGGCTGAGTCCCATGTATTTTCCTCACAGACGGCAACACTAAAGGTCTAAAATAAAGACCTAAATGAATATTTGGGATGTTCTTGCCTTTAGATTCTTCCAATAAGTCCAAGTACAGAGGGTGACTTTGCTGTGAAAAAACACATTTCCACCAAAAAAACGTTAGCATTCATGAAGTAATCTTCGTCATAACTAGCAAACTAAACATCATGTACATGTACTGCACAAATAATCTCATAAAATAAACTCATTACTCGCATAAAATGACATGAAAACGCATTTTAATGGCCAAATGAACCTTAAAATAGGCATTTTCCACCGAGAATAACACGAAGGTTGGCCATTGTTGTTGATCACGTGGTCTGGGAGCTGTTGCAGCGTCCATAGCAACCACCTTAGCAACCATGAATGTGTACACATTCATGAAGTAATCTTCGTCATAACTAGCAAACTAAACATCATGTACATGTACTGCACAAATAATCAGAAATAAAAACTCATTACTCGCATAAAATGACATCAAAACACATTTTAATGGCCAAATGAACCTTAAAATAGGCATTTTCCACCGAGAATAACACGAAGGTTGGCCATCATTGTTGATCAGGTGGTCTATGAAGGTCTATGGGACGCCCTGCCCGTAGAAGCCTGACGGGCAAGGGGTACCCTGTACGTAATATAGCGACGGGGAGGGGCCCTGACCGTCCGTCAATATGTGACGGGATGGGAGTGAGAACGTGTTGCCTTGAAATATCAAAACCAATATAATACATTTTAGAGCAGCAGCTCATATTGATGCAGCATTTTCCTTAGTTCAGAGATTGAAGCTCGGCTGTCGAGAGGTAATACAACGTGTCTGTCTTCCTTCTGTCCACCACTTTGGTCCAGACAGAAACATCTCAGCCTTTATCGGAGGTGTTATGATAATATGTGGTAGTTGATGAAGCTTCTGCCAGTGAGCAGAGCAGCTTCAGAGCAGCAGGTCTAACTCCAAATGAACCTAACTCGCTGTCTGTCTGTCAGTATGCGTTCAGTCTGGAGAACTGGGTTCTTGCCGGGCTGCAGAGCGGCTTCATTGCCCAGCAGAGTCCTCCGCGCTGCTCCCCGTCCCGCCTGCAGGCGTCCTGCCCCCCCTACTGGATGATGTTCAGCAGCCCCCAGCAGAGCCGCCTGGCCAGCCGCCACTGCTCCGACTTCTGGGAGCCCACCCCTCGCCCGCGCTCCCACAGCCTCAACCCCGACTTCCTGCGCAGCAAGATGGCCGTCTCAGACTCGGAGGATGATGGAGAGGGCGGTGCGGTGAAAGCCTGCTCTGTTGGAGGGTGTCCTGCTGCTCCAGGTGGGAGGGGTCAGAGGAGAGCGCAGGCCTTCGTCCCTGACCTGCTGAACCCCCCCTCCTGCCTCAGCAGCCTGCCGCACCAGCGCAGGAAGAACCTCCGGCAGTGCTCCCTGTCAGTGCTGGACACACCCAAACAGCACAATGCCAACACAGACAGCAGACCCCACAGCCACCGGACCCCCACCACCAGAGCCAACACAGTGGACCGCCTGCCCAGCTTCTACAGCCACAGGACCACATACACGGTAAGAGCCCATCAACATGTTCATGACTGCTGGAGCTCCAGCTTTAAGCATTTCTTTAAAGAAGACAGCTGAGTTCCAGGATGTGCTTCAGGTTCAGGGTCATGGAAACATTATCTAATGGCAGCATGAGGTCTGTCGTGATCTGGCTTGGCCACAGGAGGGCGGTTGGTGTAATGGTACGTCCACACGGCAGCGTGCGTTGAAGCTTGCCGGTGGGCATGTCTGGCGTGCGACCAACAACCAATCACATTAATCTCCAGCCCTGGACACACAAGCACGCGGTTTGATTGGCTAGAGCGGTTGGACAATGACATAGTCATTGTCCATGCCGGTTTCAGTTGGATTATTTGTCAGTTGCTCCGGTCAGATCGGTCTCCTCCATTTTGTAGATTATTTACGACTTTTGAATGCACATAAACACATCGGTAAAATCCGGCTTACTTTGAGGATGTGTTTTAAACAGTTTAATCCCCTTGTGAATTGTTTCCACTTGCGCCGTCCTTTGAAACTTTTAAAGTTTAATTACCGCTGTTACTTGCGCGCAACTTCCAATAGGAGTCATTTAGGGGGGCTCTTGGGAAAGAAGGTTGGGAACCCCTGGGCTAGAGCTTGTACGGCAGTGGCGGCGCCAGGGTATGGCTGGGGTAGGCTACAGCCAAACCAAGAAATGGCTTAGCCCCACCATGAGAAATTATGTTAAAGTAAGCAAATTAAATTAAATAATAAGCAAAATGCTAAATGTTGAGAACAAGACTACAAGACAAATGTGCCGTTTTATTTCATACAGTTCCATTTTGATTGAGACAGGGAAATAATCTAAACCTCAAGCGTGGCGTTTCACTGTCAATGGGTGCGATATAGCTTGTATGTAATTACATTGCAAATACTGACTTGAGCCCCACCGCTGTATGGGTTAGCGCTATCATAGATTACCCAACACAAATTCTCTGGCGCCGCACTGTGTTCTGGTATATGATTTGATTGGCTGGCGCTTCCGTCTACGCTTCAAAAGTTGAACTTTTCTCAACTTTTGAAGCGAGCAACGGAGGCAAAGCAACGCGACGGAACCACAATGCAGTTCGGCAAAGCATGACGTCACCCGATTCAGAGTGAATGGGAAGCGTCTCCGTTGAAGCACGAGACGCTGCATGCCGGACCAAATATAGAGAAGACATCTGCTTCCAGGTACCAGTTGCTTCATGGGCCCTGCCGAGGTGCCATTGAGCGGGGCCCCAGACCCCACGCTGCTCATAATAGGTTGTATAAATGTTCAGACTAAATGTCAACATTTGAATCCATTTCTAGTAAATGTGACATGTTGAGCCTGTCAGAGAACTGCTCCAGCTGAGAGGAGGTCCTGTTCTCCGGGTGTTCATCAGTGACACACATTGCACATGGCTCTGTAATGTGTGTCACTGACGATGCAGCGTGCCACTGAGGGCCAGCACAACACCATCTGTTCACACTATTGCGCTGCACATGTCCTAACACCGTATAAAACCAGTATGAGCTAACACACCTGTGTTTTAATGCTGTTGCAACAAAACTATTTGATGAGAGAGCTGATGCTAATGTGCCGTACGGCTAGTCTGCCGGAGCACACTATACATACAGCTTTACATCAGCACACACCCCTCTCTGCACAACACAGCACACATAGTCTAACTATCTACATTCAAGTCCGTCTTTGAATGGACTTTATTGTTAGAGGAAAGTCCACTTGGAGGGGAAATCCATCCAATTCACATTTCCCAAATCTTTAGTCTAAAAGTAGACGGTGTAAAGTCTGCTCCCAAATCCAGCCGGGTGTCAGAGGTTCATCAGGATAAGCAGGAGGAAGTCCTCTAAACATGTCTTTCCCAGCAAAGCTGCTTCTCATCTGTCAGCCTCACACAGAATCACACACACACACATACACACACACACACACACACACGCACACGCACACGCACACACACACACACACACACACACACACACGCACACACACACACTGTCGTTCACTACACCGTGTTGTTTTCAGCGGCTCAGTCCAGACTCCTGCCGAGAGTCCTCTCCTGGCTGGGACTGGTCTGCAGACCTGCTGTCAGCCCTGAGCCCAGAGGAGAGGGAGCTGCTCGGGGCCATCACTGCTCGGGGTTACCCCCTCCGTACCGCCATCATGGCCCTGCAGAGGACGGGCCGGCAGACCCCAGATCAGGTCAGTCACTGTTACATACACTAAGACCTCTGGTACTGGATGCTCTCACTCCTTCCCGGTCTGCCACAAGCACACCTCATCAGCACACGATATGTCACAAAGAGACCACAACAACAACAACAACAACAACAACAACAACAACAACAACAACAACAACAACAACAACAACAACAGGCTAAAGATCGATTGAGTCTTCTGTGCCCAGGGGACCAATCGTCTCATCGTCAACCCAAAAGTTGTCCCTTGGCTATACATATGTATTTATATATAACAGCTTCTGCTCTCCAGTGAAAGGAGCAGCATCATTGATCCAGCTCACAGTGATGTTTGATGTGTCAGTCGATGTTTAGCCGTTAGCCGTTAGCATTAAACAGCTGTGAGTATGAAAGCAACTCGGTGAGAGGTAATGACGAGCTGAATGTGTTGTTAGTCAAAGTGACTTATATTTGAATCCTGCTCGCCTGTTGTGTAAATGTAAATAATAGTGCAGCCACTCTGCATGTAGAGTGGGTTTCATCACGGGTTTAGCTTCAGGAGTGGGTAACAGTAACAGTTTGACCTGTGACCTCCGTAACTGTGTTGTCCAATCAGACATGCAGAGCCTGCTATCACTGCACATACAATAACTCAGATGTTATCTATATGTATTTCTATATGTATACGGTATACACCTTCTACATACCGACCACTTTATTAGGTTCACCTGGCTGGCACCGGGTTGGACCCCCTTTGACTCAACAAGGTGCTGGAACATTCCTCAGAGATAGGATTGAGAGCTGGCGACTGGAGGCCATTTGAGTGAACTCATCGTCTTGTTAAATAAACCAGCTGGAGATGATTTGAGCTTTGAGACACGGCGTGTGATCCTGCAGGAGCAGCCATCAGAAGATGGATCCACTGTGGTCAAAAAGAGATGGACACGGTCAGCAACACATCTCAGGGAGGCTGTGGTGTTGAGACGAAGATCAATTGGTGCTAAGGAGCCCAAAGCAAGCCAAGAGACTATCCCCCAAACTATTAACCCCCACCAGCTCATGTTTGTACGCCACATTCTGACCCCACCGTCCGAATGTCGCAGCAATGTCGTGTTGTGGTTCAGAGGTGGTCTTCTGCATACCTTGGCTGTAACCAGTGGTTATTTGAGTAACTGTTGCCTTGTTACCTTGAACCAGTCTGGCATCTCTCCTCTGACCTCTGGCCCCAACAAGGCCTTTTCTCCCAGAGAGCTGCCGCTCACTTGGTGATTACCCTAACTGGACCATTCTCTGTAAACCCTAGAGATGAAAATCAGCAGTTTCTGAAATGTGATAATGCTGATAATATTTGTGTTAACGAGCAGTGAACTGGTGTACCTAATAAAGTGGCCAGTGAGTGTATATTCTCTTCAGTTATCTTGTATAGCTGAAGAGTTACCAGTCGCCCGTGGGAAGGAAACCAGAACACAGTATACTAAGCCTTGTGAGGCCAGACACAAATAGCCGTCAGAGTTTCCACGGCGCTCCGTGTTTCCCGTGACCCCGCCGTGCAGGGTGGGAGGGGACGCTGCTGGAGACACTTGCTGCCAACATATTGCTATATGCATTTTACAAAAAAAACACATCATCAATAATACAATAGAATATCATTTAATAGTACAAAATAGTATATCATATAATAAAATATCATATAATATGTATGTATTTAATAATGATAATCATCCCAATTATTTGATATGATAAAGCTTAACATTAATAGTTACATTACTTAACTTATTATTATTATCTAATGATAAATATAGGTACTGTATAATAGTACAACTAACCCAATACTTACATATTTTGCTGACGTTTAAATTCAAATAGTTAAAACATTATAACTGTGTGTGTGTGTGTGTGTGTGTGTGTGTGCGTGTGTGTGTGTGTGTGTGTGTGTGTGTGTGTGTGTGTGTGTGTGTGTGTGTGTGTGTGTGTGTGTGTGTGTGTGTGTGTGCAGGTCCTGAGCTACCTGCTGGCCTGCGACCACCTGTGTCAGCTGGGTTATGATAAGAGTCTGGTGGAAGAAGCTCTGGAGATGTTTCAAAACTCCGAGACGAAGGTAAGCCCTGCAGAGGACGACACCACACACACACACACACACACACACACACACACACACACACACACACACACTGCAAGATGTATTGATGAAATGCTATAAAAAACCAACATGTTGTCTCCCTTTGGAGGCCGAGGAGTTCCTTCACCTGCTGAGTCAGTTCCACGAGATGGGCTTCCAGCAGAACGCCATCAAAGAGGTGCTGCTGGTCCATGACAACCACCGGGAGCGCGCCCTGGAGGAGCTGATGATGCGCGTGGCCTAATCTACACACACTCCAGACCTCAACTGAAACCAAAGATCCGCTGCAGGAATACATATCAAGTCCAGTTGATAAGCACACAGAATAACCCACCTGGACCTGGCCAAAAGTACATTCACTGCATTATGCTGTGTACGATGATGATGATGATGATGATGATGATGATGATGATGATGATGATGATGATGATGATGATGATGATGATGATCATGATGATGATGGTGATGATGAAGATCCCATATTGCACCCTTTCAGTCCTGTGTTTATTATGTGAACATGTGAAAGTATTCTCATGTGACCCGAGTACTTAGTATTTGGGATTACTTTATTAAAGACATTAGGCGAGGCAGTGTGTGTTTTTTCTTTTTGTAAATTGAAACCTTGATTTTCTTTCTACTCTCTCTCTGCTTCCCACAGATTGATAACAGCAGCACAGCATGTCGTCATCGCCGGTTATTAAAGCATAACTCCAATCTCCTCAGCTTGTGTCAACCACAGATCTTATTTCAGGCATTTCAATAACCAGCTCATGTCCGGGTTTAGGACTCAAGAGTTAACCATCAGTGGATGATCACTGTGCGAAGGACAAAGCAGGACATCCATCTCTAACAGTGTTTCTCAAACTTTTTCATACCAAGGACCACTTAACCAATAAAAAAACACTCGCGGACCACCTAACTCCACAAATATCCAAAAACACATCGTTTTTCTAGAACAGATTATAAATCGCCTGAAAATTGTACAAACAAGTGGCAACATGTGTGATGAAGGTGTTGCCCTGGGCTATATCATGCAATCAAAGGTGAAACTTAACCTCGCTCCATTGCTGAGATATACCCGCGAGAGTGCGGAAAACTTAAATTAACTTATTTATTTAAAATGTGAAATGTTACAAATATACTCACGGACCACCAGGGGGTCCGCGGACCACACTTTGAGAAGCACTGATCTATAACCTGTGGTGGATGTCTTGCCTCTTTGGATTACTTTAGAACCAAAGCAGTGAAAATAAGACGGGTATATTAGTTACTGTCTGAGCATTGTGAGGAGATTCTGGAACAGGTTCTGAGGGGTTGGGTCACATCTGGAGAGCTTCCCTCAGGGGAGACGGTGGCTTTAGGAAGCTTCATCAGAAATGTATATATGGATCCAATCCTACCGAACCCTTTCATCTCCCGCATCACTCTCCACCTGTGGTCCTCCACGGTGTACTCTGTGGTGACGTGGCGGCTCAGAGTGAACACTGAGTCTCCTCTCGCCACAGAGGTGAGCAGGGAGCCCTTACTGTTGCCGTAGTGACCGCACACAGCCGTCCACTGGCCGGAGCTCAGGCTGTAGCAGTCCATCACACACAGCAGGAAGTCATCGCAGGGCCCATTGCGCACCACGTACAGATTATCCCTGTGGGCCACCATGTAAAGAGCGTAACTGTGCTCCCTGGTGAGCGTGGTGACCAGGAGCCACTGGTCGCGCTCCGACACGTACTCGTGTATATCTGTGGCACCCCTCCCTCTCCACAGACAGATGAAGATCCTGCTCATAGCTACAGCAGACACCACCTGGGCTGCCGGGCAAGGGAGGGGGGAGACAAACCCCCAGTTCCCCGTCTCCACCCTGAACCTCTCCACAGAGGACAGGGCCTTCCTGTTGTTCTCTCCTCCCAGGGCGTACAGGCAGCCCTGGTGTCCAATCAGAGTCAGGTTGTAGCGCAGCTTCTGGGGGCCGCAAAAGGTGGTCCAAGTGTTTGCTGCAGGGCTGTAACAGAAACCACTCTCCACCACCTTTTTGCTCACATCATGCACCCCCCCGATGATGTAAAGTTTGTTGTCTAGGACTGCCACGCCTGCCATGGTGGTGCTGGTGCTCACCGGGAGATGAGTCAGCACCTTCCACTCCCTGCTGTCCTCGTCCAGGAAGTTCACGGTCCTCTGGGGGTCCGGCAGCTGCTCTGTGCACGGGGAGTGGCTGCACACGGCCATGTAGCTGCTGGGGAGCAGGGACTGGATGTACTCCACCAGTGAGTCGGGCAAGGTGTGCAGGTCCTCCTCCAGCTCGGAGTATATGTCTCTGATGAACAGGGCGGAGCCGTGGGCGAGCTCCCTCACCCCGAATGTGGACGCTGTGTGGAACATGAGCAGGCAGTTCTCAGAGTTCACCGTGTTGATCAAGTGCTCGGTGAGAGCCGGCACCTGCAGGAAAGCCGTACACTCAATGGCCTCCACGATCTGGTCGGCGCTCAGCAGGGGGCGCTCCCCCCTAAGGACCCTCAGCATGAGCAGGAAGCCTGGAGCGCCCACCCCCTGCAGCTGGAGGTGCTCCTGCTGGCACTCTCTCATTCCGGACTGGAACAAGGCTCTGAAATACTCACACTTCTCAGCCAGAAGGATCTTATCCACAATGAAGGAGCGGTCACAAACACTGACCCTCAGACAGTGAGCTGGACAGCTGCTGGACTCCATCTCCTCCCTGCTGTGGGTCTTCATCACATCCCAGCTGAGCCACACACTCACTACAAGAGAGCTCTGACACAGAAGAAAGCCTGCCTGTGGGCGGTGTTTCTGCACAGACTGCCAGAGAGGCTGAGCCGCTCCGACCCAGCGAGCTGACAGGCGGCTCTGGACAGACTATAGATAGCACACCTCAAGTTCATAATGATGACACACTGCCAGAGCAGAAAGAGGAGCTGTGAATGTGCTGATGAGTCATATTGCTTTTTGTATGTGGGACAGCTGCACATTTGTCCTTGAGCAGCAGGAAGAGTCACTGCGTAACAATAGGCTGTTCTCTGGCACACATAGGGAGCATGCCACTGTTTCACTGAGCACGTGAGTGAAGGACACGCAGGATCGTACTGCTACTACAGAACAGTTCTGCTGTGGCCCTGCAGCCTGTACTGGAGCACCAATGGGCTTAAAGCAGCAAACAGAAGAACACTAATTAAAGTGAGAAAGCTATAAGGCAAAGCAAGGCAAGGCAAGGCAAGACAAGTTTATTTATATAGCACTTTTCGACACAGGGTAATTCAAAGTGCTTTACAAAAAAGAAATGAAAGACATTAAGCATTAAAAAAAAGAAAAGCTAATAAAATAAACATTAAGGAAAAATACATGGATAAAAGTTACAGTGCTAATAAAATAAACATTAAGGAAAAATACATGGATAAAAGTTACAGTGCAGTCTAAAATATGAATATTTTCCATATATTTAATTTAGACAGACTTTCTTCACCATATTTTGCTCGCATGACATCCACAATCGGACCCTCAGGAGGCTGTACACACCCCCTCCCCTGCTTTGCTTCCATAACAAAGTCTTTAAAGTGTTACCAAAACACTCCGTGTTACCAAAACACTATTTTTCATCCGTCGATGCCAGATATTCCAAATATCTCTTTCGAGCAGTCCCTCTCATAAATGTCATGGAGTTTAATTACGTTTAAACATTACAGGAAAAAGTACATGGATAAAAGTTACAGTGCAGTTTAAGATATGAAAAGTTCAATTAAAAGCAGCGACAAAAAGAAAAGTCTTCAGCCTGGATTTAAAAGTAGTCAGAGTTGCAGCGGACCTGCAGGTTTCTGGGAGTTTGTTCCAGATATTTGGAGCATAATAACTGAATGCTGCTTCTCCATGTTTAGTTCTGACTCTGGGGACAGAAAGCTGACCCGTCCCTGAAGACCTGAGAGATCTGGATGGTTCATAGTTTAGCAGGAGGTCAGAGATGTATTTTGGGCCTAAACCATTCAGTGCTTTATAAACCAGCAGCAATATTTTGAAATCTATTCTTTGACACACAGGAAGCCAGTGTAAAGACTTCAGAACAGGAGTGATGTGGTCCACTTTCTTAGTGTCAGTGAGAGGACTCGAGCAGCGGCGTTCTGAATCAGCTGCAGCTTTCTAATAGATTTTTTAGTGAGACCTGTGAAGTGGTGAAGTCATGTCCTCGCTATAAGTCATGTCCTCGCTGTACAGTGCTCCTTATCAGGGGCGGACCTAGCACATTTGGTGCCCTAGGCGAGCTTCACCACCCCCCCCCCAAAAAAAATCACAACATCTTAACTAGGGGTGTAACGGTTCACAGAAGTCACGGTTCGGTTCATACCTCGGTTTGGGGTCACGGTTCGGTACGGGTTCTGTACAACAAGGAAAAGCAAAAAAAAGTCCCAAATGCATAATTTTTTGTTGCTGTTATTTATTTGTAACAGTAATGCAAGTTTTGGTATGAAAATAAGGAACTCTAACATTTGGAATCATTAACTGTATTACACAGTTAAAAACAAACCACAAACAGTAACACACACAGTCATGGCCATATTATGTATAATGGCTGATGTCAAACAAAAAGGTTAAATAAGCTGTACAACTAAAAAGAATGTCTTGAACATATTAAAATAAATAATAAGAAAGTGTTTCAATCACAATCAATAAAAGGCAATACAGAACTGTATAACATCTCCTGATGTCAAAATATAAAAATAAATAATAATAATATTTATATAAATATAAAACAAAATAAAATCTATACCTTTAGGAGCAATGTCTAACATGTGTAATTAACTTGTGAGTGTGTGAGGCCATTATGCCTAAATAAAGGTACTCAAGCTTTACTCTATTTTTAAGTTGTTCTTCAGAAAGATGAGTTAGTCTACGTTGTCAGCAGTGAGGGCAGATCTGTTGGCGGTAACTATGTCACCTGCCGTCGAGAAAACCCTCTCGCTGGGGACTGAGACTGACTCGGATGTGACTGAGCATGTTTGACGTGTTACCACTAGCATACCGCACCGCTGTCGAACAACGCCGACACACCGTCCTCGTCCGATCCACAACTCGCACCCCATCATTGTTGTAGTCCACAGGGAACCCGAAATGTTCCCACACAGCTGATTTAAAAGAAGCAGGTGGGTCTTCTAGCTCCTGTGTGTTGTGTGAACTCGCCATAGATACTAACTTTTCTTCTTCAAGTATTGTGTTTGTTTTGTTGTGTTTTGTTCTTGTTCTTCATTTGTTATTTACGGGCGGCTGGCTTTTAGGCGCAATACCGCCCCCTGGATTATATATAGTGTAATACTGCCCTGAGAGACAGACTTTTTTCCCACTCGTAAAAAAAGGCATATTCGCCGTGTGACTGCATGTGCCGAACCGTGACGTCCGAGGACGTACGGGACGAATACGGATACCGTTACACCCCTAATCTTAACAGTTATACAGTACAAGAGCTAAGAACAAGAGCTAAGAATAAATGTAAACTAAAGTGCACACTAAAGAATTAAAACAAATAAACAACTTAGCTAACAAACAATAATAATAATAATAACAAACAATAAAAGAATGTGCACATTTTCTTTCAAAGAAAATTAAGAAGAAATGTAAAGTACACACTAAAGAATTAAAACAAACAACTTAGCTAACAAACAATAATAACAATAACAAACAAGAAAATAACGTGCAAATTTGCTTTAAAAGAAAATTATGTATTGTAAAATATGTTGCACATGTCAAATAATCAAAATATAATATGCTAAATAAACAAACAAATAAAAATTACAAATTCACTTTGTCTCAAGAACTATTTACATTCCACTCCCTATCATCACACAAGGTTAGCCTACATATTAGCTCCTACTGGTTTCCATTTACAGTGCAATCCTTCTGGCTTCCTCGCTGCAAAGTCATCAATCACATCATCATATCAGATCTGACCACCAACCTCATGGTTAATACTGATTACAGCCAGACCACTGAGGCGTTCTTGAGCCATGGTTGACCTCAGGTATGTTTTCAAGAGTTTTAATTTGGAAAAACTCCTCTCGGCTGAAACTACTGTTACTGGTAGCGTTGCACTGATCCGCAGAGCAATACATAAGTTGGGATATATTTCGGTAAGCTGCTTTGTGTGTATGAATTTCAACAACTCAAGAGTTGTCATGCTCTTTGATGGCAAGTCAGGTAAATGTTCCAACTCCTGAGCCAGCTCCTTCTCATCCAAATCAGATTGCCCTCCATGGCTTAAGGTGTTCAACGCAGGTTCTGGTCCAGGCTCTCGTCACCTCACGCCTCGACTACTGCAACTCCCTCCTGGCTGGTCTACCTGCATGTGACATCCGACCTCTGCAGCTCATCCAGAATGCAGCGGCTCGCCTGGTCTTCAACCTTCCTAAATGTTCCCACACCACTCCGCTCCTCCGCTCCCTCCACTGGCTTCCGGTAACTGCTAGAATCCACTTCAAGACAATGGTACTTGCGTACCATGCTGCGAATGGATCTGGCCCTTCCTACATCCAGGACATGGTTAAACCGTACACCCCAGCACGTGCACTCCGCTCTGCATCAGCCAAACGGCTCGCTGCACCCTCGCTGCGAAGGGGACCCAAGTTCCCATCAGCAGAAACACGTGGGTTTGCTATCCTGGCTCCAAAATGGTGGAATGAGCTCCCCATTGACATCAGGACGGCAGAAAGCTTACACACCTTCCGGCGCAGACTGAAAACTCATCTCTTTCGACTCCACTTCGAGCGATAGAACTATTAACAATAGTTACATAGCCACAAGGCACGAACAAAGCTCTTGGGTTCAACTGCAGTAGCCTGGCCTGTACTCCCTTGTTCTTCCCCCTCATATTTGCGCTGTTGTTATATGACTGTGCTCTGCAGTCATCAAAGGAAATCTGCAACTCCTCCAGCCTGTTCAAAATCAGGGCGGACAAACTTTCACCAGTGGACTCCTCTGCTACTAGGAATCCCATGAAGTGCTCTTTAATCTGGGGGTCTTCTTCCAGTGTCACCATTCTGATGACTACTGACAGCTGTTCAGTGTGGCTAACATCCGGGGTGCAATCTAAAATGAGGGAAAAGTACTTGCATTTCTTTATTTCTTGCACTATTGTTGATAGAATCTTTCCACTGATGCATTCAATCAACTCATTCTGAATGGTTTTGCCCAAGTAGCTGTGGTGGGATGTTTGACTTTTAATCTTGTGGATGTGGTCTTTCATCACTGGGTCAAACTGCGCCAAAAGCTCAACCTCTTTCAAAAAGTTTCCATTTGAAGGAGAGTGGAGTATTTCTGTCTTTCCTCTCAATGCCATGTTTCGCCCTCCAGAGACTGTACAATAGCAACCAGTCGTGTCAGCACTGCTCTCCACTGACTCTTCTCTGGACAATTAGGTTTATAGCTAAACATCTTTACATTCATCAGGCACACACCTGAGAAGAGTATGGGTGGAATCTGTGGGGGTCAGGATGAGATGCAGCAGGCTGTTCTGACGTTCCTTGCATTGGTTCTGGGCCTATACATATATAGAGAACACACAAGAGCAAATATATTGGCTGGATTAGAAATGGCACGACAGTCATTTTTACATTCAATTATTTATCATCACATCAGGAACATCTATTGACGTATTGTACTCACCAGAACAAACAGGCACAGTGGTCAGCGGCAGGCAGGGTCAGTGGTCATCTCATCAGGATGAGCAGCTTGCTGTTCTGATGTTCCTTCATGTGGTTCTAGGTCTATAAATATAGAAAGAACACAAGAGCAAATATATTGACTGGATTTCACATTAAATTATTTATCATCAGGAACATCTATTGACACGTTGCACTCACCTGAGGAAGCCGGCACAGCTGAGCTGCATGGCTGTTCCTTGTCAATTGATGCAGCAGGTGGTCCCAGATATTTTAAAAGTGAATCTGAAATGATATAACAAAATGTGTATTATCAACATTGAATAATTTCCATTTGTTAGATGTAGCTATTATTTAGTTAGTAAGCATTTGGACCGCCTGACAGGTCTGATTCAACTAATCAAGAGCTATGCCTATTAGGGCTGTGCATCTTCACTGGTCTCACGATTCGATTCGATTACGATTATCCTGTCAACGATTCGATTCGGTTCGATATCCCGGTGCATCACGATTCATACCAATGCGTTGCATCCTCAATTTTCTATATTACTGCACATGGCTTATTTTTCATCAATGCATACATGCAGTAAATACATATGAACTCTCTTTTTATTATTTAGAAAGTGCTTCAGAAATCAATAACATAAATGTCTTGACATTAATTTATAAACCAAAATAAATGAATTGTATAGGTCTAGCCTCCGTGTGTGAAGTTGTTCCAGCCTCAAAAACAAAAAGCTAATGCTTCTGCAGTCGAGCTGCAGCCTTCTGTTAAAGAAAGGACACTGAATGACCTGAATGAGGCACCACACACAGGACTTGTGTCTGAACACAGCAGACAACAGGAGTATTTACAACAGCAAATACAAACTAAAATACTGCATGTGGATGCACACTTACATTCTCTGTCTTACTGTTACATAAATCTCATGAATGTATGAGATTAAATTAGCTTCATTATATCTCAGTGATTAAGTGAATAACAACGTTTCTATCGGGTCGCTATCAGCCTGTCACTCATTATTTTCAGGGAGGGGGCGGGGCTTGGAGGAACGGAGAGGAGACGGTGATCGCGGAAGCTTTTTTCCTCCTGCCTTCACAAACTTTACACACGTATATCGTCTGCGAATTGCTAGAGGGCATTCATACTGTGCAATCCAAGACATAATTAAATCCACCAAAAACCTGACATGATTGTAACGCGATTATTTTTGAAAAACATAAATCCCTGTCACACTCGTGTCGCTGCGGCTCAGAGACACGGAGTGATTCGGAGCGGGTCCTTCTGCTGCTGGTTCTGGACTGGTGTTCTTGTGTTGGTGGATAAAGCAGACTGCTCCGTGTTGCTGTGCCGCTGTCACGTCTGTTCCCTGATCTCTGCATCACAGACCGATTTGATATTAAAGTGACAGGAAACACAAATCAGGAAGCAACGTTACTACTCTATAACCGATTATCTTCCGACACTGCATCGAGACCGAATTGTCCACGTCCGCATCGCAATGCATCGTAGACACGATTATTTTCAACAGCCCTTGTAATAGTCCTTTAGGCTATTTAGTTGACCGCAGGTCATGGAGAATAATGAGGTATCCGTAGACCTTTGTATGATGCATCTTTATTGCTTGACAGGTCTACAGCAAAGACCAACATCGATCACTCCTCGATGCGGGCTTGCATGCACCCATATCACTCCGCCGCCGCACCCCATCACTAACGTCCTGATGGTATATGTGCGCGGCACTATATACTACATCCTCCTTTCTTACAATGAAAGTTGCATATAACATTTGCTGTAGTAAACATTCTATAACGGTCTCAATATTAACATTGTTCACTTGTTAACATGCGAATATATGAAATTATATTTTGTATGAACATTAACATGTCAACTTAGAATCAGTGTATATCACTCCAACATCCTCATATAAACAACACACCTTACTTTTCTCTTTAGCAAATAGAGTAAGGATTTTAACATATAAACTCTGTCTTAGCACAACCTTTAGCCTGAGCTAATTAGGAAATCCATTTGGGCGTCGTGTGGTGTTTTCCTCAGAGGTCTCCTGTTGCGCCTGTAGTGCTGACCTGAAGATGTGACAACATCATAGGAACGTGGCTCACCTCTCTGTGCAGCAACCAAAGCTGGACGCCAACCCTGTTCAGTTTCCATGTGAACAGTACTTCCTGGTTGCAGCTCAGGAAGCGGCCTCGTTCCTCTGTCATAATACTGCTGCTGCCTCCTCTGTAGATTCTCGAGAGTCGAGTGAACATCCTTAGGCACAGCAGGCTGAAGCATCACGGTGGAGCTCGGTAAGGTGCTCCTTAGCACTCTCCCCATGAGCATTTGTGCGGGTGAGTATTGCGTGCGGTCCTTTCAGCCAGACCATGGACTGTGCATGGCCTGGGCTGGAATGAGTGAGTTGTATGCCCCATGATTCTGCAAAGTTCCTCATTTCTTGACTCGCGAATGGGACATGGTCACACACTATCTCTTTTGGTATTCCTATCCTGGAGAAGACTGATTTCATGTTCTTAATGACAGTATGTGATGTCTTGTCATTAATGTTAAGCACCTCAGGATATTTCGACAGGTAGTCGACCATCAATAGGAATGATTGTCCTTTTATTTCAAAGATGTCAGCCCCTATTTTGAGCCAAGGAAGCTCAGGAATGTCGTGTGAGATCAGAGGCTCCCTCTGGTTTCTGGGCTGGAACTGCTGACATGTCCCACAATTCTCGACCATTTGTTCTATCTCTCTTGACATACCTGGCCAGTACCAGTGCCTTCTGGCAAGTGCTTTTGTCCGCTGCATTCCTTGATGAGCCACATGTAATGTTTGCAGCATGTCACTTCTCATCGAGCTCGGGAGGATGATCGTGTCACCTGCAAACATTATCTCATCTATTACTGACAGAGTATGTCTGATAGGCCAGTATTGAACCAGTTTAGTGTGTACTTGTTTTCTGTGTCGTGGCCAGCCCTGTCTGTGTGTTTCCTGCAGCAGCTGTAGTATTTCATCATTAGCTGTTCCACTTTTGAGCTTTTGCAGCATCTCAGTGCTCAAAGCATCTGTTGGCTCCAGAGCATAGACAACTTTCTCATCTGTGATGTCATCAACTGTTGAGTGTTCATCATGTGTGACAGCTCGTGAGAGTGTGTCTGCAATCAGTAGGTCTTTACCTGGTGTGTAGATGACATTCAAGTCATATCGCTGCAGCTGGAGGAGCATCCGTTGGAGTCTGGAAGGAGCTGCTCCAAGCGGCTTTCTCAGAATGCTTTCCAGAGGTTTGTGGTCTGACTGCACATCCGCTTTCAATCCGTACACGTACTGATGGAACCTCTTAACAGAGAAGACAATTGCTAACAGTTCCTTTTCTATTTGAGCATAGTTATTTTCTGTTTGTGTTAGTGCTCTTGATGCATAGGCAATTGGGTGGCCCTTGTGCATTAGACATGCTCCCAAACCATCTTTGGATGCATCTGCCTGTATGATGAGCTGTTTCTTTGGGTCATAGTAACTGAGTACAGGAGCTGTAATGAGAGCATCTTTCAATTGTTTGACTGCTTCATCGTGTTCGTGCTGCCACAGCCACACACTGTCTTTTCTCAACAACTGTCTCAGTGGTGCTGATATGGTGGCCTCACCTGGGATGTACTGAGCTAGGTATTTCACCATGCCCAGCAATCGCTGCAGTCCTGTTTTGTCAGTTGGTGTTGGCATGCCTGTGATAGCCTTGATCTTAGTGTTGTCTGCGTTGTTAACACCCTCTGAAGTGACAGTATGGCCCATGTAGTTGACACTGCTCACTTTGTACTGTATCTTGTCTTTGTTGAACTTTACATTAGCCTCCTTTGCTCTGGCTATCACTTTCTGTAATATCTCATCGTGTTCTTTCTCTGACGATGCAGCAATTATCATGTCATCTGCAACGACGTGGATCCCTTGGATATCTCCAAATGTCTCAAAGTTGCGTTGCTGGAAAACCTCACTTGTTGACTTGATCCCAAATGGAAGACGTTTAAAGCGGTATCTCCCCCATGGTGTGTTAAATGTGCACAGTAGGGAGGACTCTTTATCTAGCTTTATTTGCCAATATCCATCTTTTTCATCCAGCACTGTGAAAAGTTTCTTACTAGCTAGTTTGCACAGAACTTCATCGCTCGTTGGAATGGAGTAGTGCTGCCTGAGAATAGCTTTGTTTAAGTCACTGGGATCCAAGCAAACCCGTAACTTTTTTCTGTCTTTCTTTTCTGTGATCACCAGGCTATTAACCCATGGTGTGGGCTCAGTTACCTGTACAATCACATCAGCTTGTAACAAGTCATCGAGAGTGTCTCTCAGTCTGTCCATTACTGCCAGTGGTATCTTCCTACAGCCATGTATGACAGGCGTGGCCTTGGGGTCAGTGTGGATGTGATATTCTCCAGCAAACTCACCTAAACCCTGAAAGACAGTTGGGTGCTGAGCTATGAGCTCCTCTTTTGTTGTGGGATGTTTCACTTCTATCGAGTCAATGTCCACTCTTTTCACCAGGCGCAGTTCTTCACATGCCTCGTTTCCTAATATGGGAATTGATGAGTGCCTGGAAACATCACATGTCAGACTTGCCTGTGTTTTGGGAGTGGAGCATTTGAGTGTTACCACCCCTTCCGGCTTCAATCTCCTCCCTCCATATGCCACCAGCACTGTCTTTGTAGGCTGCAGTTTGAGGTGTGTTCTTCTTTCACGTCTGGCTTTTCGGGTCATCGCTGTGAATACTTTCAGTGGCAGGACGTTGGCCTCTGCTCCTGTGTCCAACTTAAACTTCACACACATGCAGTCAACATTTACATTAGAATGCCACGACTTGTCAGCTTTAGACTTCAGCTGATCGATGTTCACTGTCCCAACATATAGGGTGTCTATTTCCGGAGAAACATCATGTACTGTCTTGTGATGTTGGGCTTTAGCTGACCTACACATTGTTGCATAGTGATTCTGTTTTCCACAATTACGGCAGGATACTCCGTATGCTGGACACTGTCTTGGCTGGTGTGATTTACCACATTGTGTGCATGTTTCATGCCTTTGTCCCATGTCTTGTCTACGTTGTACAGGCAGTGTGCGTGTCTTTTGTCCTTGTCGACTGTTCTTGTGCACTGTAAGTACAGACATCTCCTGGGCTGCTGCATTCATAGCTAGCATTTGAACTTTGGCCGTCTCAGCAGCTCTGCAGGTGTCTATGGCCCTTTCTAATGTGAGATTAGGTTCTCTTAAAAGTCTCTCTTTCAGTCTCTGGTCATTCATACTAAACACAATCTTGTCTCTGATCATGTCATTTTCTGTGGTATGAAATTCACAATCCTTGCTCTTTTGCTTGAGCTCTGTCACATATTTCTCAATCGTGGTGTTACCTGACATAGGATGTGCCCAAAACTGATGTCTCTCAAACACTGTGTTCTTCTTAGGCAGACAATAGGCTCTGAATGCTGCTAGAATATCCTTAACAGTCTGTTCATCTTCTTCTTCGCCTTCATCTTCACCATGTGCGATGTCTAGGGTGTTGTAAACTTCAAGAGCCTCCTCTCCTAGTGCATGCAGCAGTATGGCCACTTTAATCTTCCTGTCCTTACCGTCTGCACCACTCGCGGTCATGTAGATTTGGAAGCGTTGTTCCCATCGTCGCCAGTTTTCTCCCAAGTTGCCACTGAGTACCAGTGGAGATGGTAATTCGAATCGATCCATCTCTCTCTTTTTTCTTTCTTCCAAAAAAATTGCGACTCCCGCTCTCTGGGGACCGCACCTGTTAGCTGTAGAAGTACAAACCAAAACTTTCATCTGTTTAGCTCCGGCAAAGTGACGAACTGGACCGACTTCTGACACCATGTAATAGTCCTTTAGGCTATTTAGTTGACCGCAGGTCATGGAGAATAATGAGGTATCCGTAGACCTTTGTATGATGCATCTTTATTGCTTGACAGGTCTACAGCAAAGACCAACATCGATCACTCCTAGATGCGGGCTTGCATGCACCCATATCACTCCGCCGCCGCACCCCATCACTAACGTCCTGATGGTATATGTGCGCGGCACTATATACTACAGCCCTAATGCCTATCTTATTAGAACAGTTGAATCAGGTGTGTTAGTTAAACTGATTCAACGAAAACATTCAACAGGACTGGAGTTCAGAACCACTGAGCTAGTTAGCTAACGTTAGCGCACAATGTTTGACTCGGATAGTCAATGTGCTTTCTGAGGTAAACTTAATGTTAGCTAACGTTACCAACTAACTAACATTCCACCACACTGGCTAGCTCGCTACACCAAAACTAACATTGTTATTATTACTAATATTTCTATTTCATGACACAACGAAAATAGCCTGTGACAGTTTCGACTGAATGGCAATAACAAACGCTGGCTAGCTAGCGTTGGCTTGGCTAACTAGCAAGATTACATGATCCAGTCGCTAATGTTGACAATACAATCAGAATTGCATACCTTTCACCTTGGCACGTTTCTCTTCTTCTTTTCTTCTCTTTTTATACTGCGCCCCGGATGGCTTTTGCCTCTTCATAGTTCTCTAACGTTAGTCTTTCTTTCCTCAACGCTCAATTTTATAAACACTTGACCGATACCCATCAATGCACAGCGCTCTAGCATGTCCTGACTGTGAACACCTAAAGCCGAAGCTCTTCGACCGACCGACCGCTTTAGATTTTTAACTCATTTCCCCTTATGTTCGAATTTTTTTTTATGTAAGAATAATGCTTGCAGATATAGAGGGCGGCGCCAAAACTGCGCCAAGCAAAAAAAAAGTTCAATTAATTCCAAATACTTGGTTTCAATTATTCCTACCAACTTAATATCTCAGTGTGTTTACATTATGTCCCTAAATGTTAAAGGTCTCCTATCATGCAAAATGCACTTTTTGATGTCTTGTATACATAGATACCTGTGTTTAGTCTAGAAAAAGGTAAATGTGTGCATTTTATTATAAAGTTGTGTATATTTACAGACTGTTGCAAAAACTAAGAAGCTTATAGAAATCAGTTAAAGATGTTTGGAGTATTATTTTAGTTATTAATGTTAATGCAGGCGAGCAGCAGCAACATGAAACACAGCAGCAGGAACATGAACGCAGCAATAGCAAGTGAACACAGCAGCAGCGGCAGCAGCAGCATGGCGAGGCAGAGGCAGGAAGACCTGGCAGCTTAAATAGAGCGGCATGTTTAGGAGAATGTGTTTGGTTGGTTGTAAGAGGGACGAGGTGTGTCACGTGTTAATCTATCATTGGTGCTCCAGTTGACTGCCTGAACTAGCTCGCAGGCTTCGCCCCATTTACGGCATTTCCTGTTTCTGCCGGAGAGAGGGGAGGCCGTCCCAAAGCTTGCCACTGTATTTACTCCCTCCATCTGACAGGAGGGAGCCTCATTGGGCTGCGAGTGTCACCCCCTAAACGCACCAGGAGCGTCTGCGCTGCGTTACGGCCGTGCTGGGTTACGGCCGCGCTGGGTTACGGCCGCGCCGCGCTACGGCCACGCCGCGTTACGGCCACGCCGCGTTACGGTGCGTTACGGCCGCGCCGCGGCGTTCGCAAAGATCGCGGCCACTCTAGTCAATGGGTGCTATTCCGCCGCGGCTCGAAGCGTCCCAGAAGCTCCTCGCCGCAAGGAATCCTATTTTTGACGCGGCGCAGCACAGGGCAGGCAGGAAGTGAGCAAAATCACCTTGTTGTCTGCTTTGCTGGTTGAGGGGGTGCACCCAAAACCGGCTCCTTCTCCTCCCCCCTACCACCGTCTTTCAAGCATGGATGTATAATAAGAACTGGATACAGGCAGCGTGGGAGGCGGGGCCTCATTCATTCCTATGAGAGTTGCTCATGAGCGCATGATGATAAAATGGCCCAACTTTTGAGAGAGTGAAACGTCACAGATTACCCGGCATGCCTGAGAAGTACCCGTATGTGCGCTCATAGCGCATGCGCAACTTTAACCAACATGCTCGTTCACATCAAGCACGTCAATTTGCCTACACACAGCACTGCACGTTCATGACAGCATGGTAATGGCTTGTTATTATGCAGTTAGCAGCTAGCGGCTAGCTAGTAATTATGTTATGTGCACATCAATCGTTATGTACTTCTATTATGCTGTAACAGGATCTAGTGATATCCAACAGAGCTTCATTTAGCATGAAAGAATTATTGCACTGTATATATACACAGTGCAATAAACTTGTTAGTGCAATAAGAAGCTACAGGAACGTTAATCTACGTCGGTAATATTAACTTTATTTAATACAACATTTACGGTACACGATTTACATCATACAGTCCATGTAGTATAATATTTTACAAATGACGAATTACAGAAAACATGTGCAATATATCCATTATTACAGCTCCGTGGGCTGGCAGTAAGGCGATATGGGTCCGTTGTTATTGTGCATCCATGGGTAAAGAGAAACTCATGTAGTGCTGAACACGTAACATGAACGTGCCGGGCGGCGCGGTTCCGTGGGTCAGATGCGCGTTCATAATGCCGAGGGAAATAACTCTCAGAATAACGTTATTAGCACATTTTTACAACTTGAGGAACGAATGTTTTTAATAAGGGCTATACAAGTGTTCATACTGGGTAGTTTATTTAGTTTAAAAACAATTATCCAACGAGTTACAGACCACTCTTTCCCCATGTAAGTCAATGGGAAAAAGTGTTTCCGGGCCTGGCAACCAAACGGATGTGCAGTACCGCCGTTTGTCCAGCACGAATATTTCCATCTGAGTCCGGCGCATTTCCTGGGGGCTTACTTTCAAGTAGGAGAATACATGCCAGCGTTCCCGCCTTGACTCAACTCATTCCTCACCCCAGTTCGTCTTATGCTTGACGTTATATTCAAGTCCCTGCCGGCTATTTTCCAACGCAAGGGGCCTTAGCGGCCAGTTTCACGCCAGGGGCCTTACGTCCATGTTTCAACGACCAGGGGCCTGAGCGGGTCCATTTGAAATCGCAGGGGGCCCTACTCCATAGTCACTTTCCGATGTCCAGTGCGCATGACCTCAATGTAAAGCACGGCATTCGGTGGCATCTGCCTTAAAGCAATGAAGACACTACCCTACCCAGTATCCCCAGCTAGCGTTTGGACTACACCATGTGCTCGGTTTGGCAAACCCCGTGATCGTCCCAAGCGCTGTGATTGGAGAGTGTCTCCAGGTTACCGACCTCGAACACACGTTGAAATGATGGTACCACAACCCAGACAGTCAAACTGTGTGTGGTACGGCCTCCGCGTCCCCCCTCCCCCACCCTGTCCCCAAACTACACATCTGCTATTCTGTTTCGCAAACATGTTCTCTATCACGTCTCTACTGATGTATGTTGAAAAACGTGTTCGTAATGTTCCCATAAGAAAAGTCCTTGCCAGTAGTAACGTGGACTGCCCTGAGTAGGGACAGAAACACTCATATTTATAAACTTATAGTCTAATAATGGGTGTAAAGTCGGTCCCATAAAAAAGGGCAGCATTAAAAGATATACCCACAACACACACGCCAGCTGAAGGTCAGAAGACATATATTTAACACGACTTATGGTGTGACCCCTCCTGTTTAATTGATAACCATTACCTTACATTATTGGATAAGCCCTGAAACAGGCACTTGTCCGGTGCAGAGGAACATTTTTTGCAACATTGGCAGTAGCCATCGATCAGCTAAGATAAGATATACTATTGATCCCAATTGGAACAGTTGCCGTGACATCATAGTAAACTTCAACATAGTTAACATGCGGATGCACACATAGGGATAGATTCTTGTAATCCAAACTAGGGAATCCTGCGACCCCATTTTTCATGCATGAATACGACACCACAGTTGTTAGGCCGTATATATCAATAAACCTTAAACAACGGGAAATCTTGATCGATGTGCAAAAATAGCAGTATATACATCCTTTATTTAACTATTAGTAAGAATAGATGAGTAATGAATAGACTTATAGGAGTCTTTTAATAGCTATAATAAAAATAAGGAAAACAAGATCGGCGGTATCCACCATGTCGCATTATATCTGGTGTCTCCTTTAGGGTAATCCACCAATCTACCAAAGGTTCATATATAAAATGAGCCAATTAGTGTTGAGACTCAAGTACGTGAAGTGTAAAAAAAGGAAATTTGTTTGAATCTGATAATTTATGATCCTCCCTTCTCAGTTCCGCATCTTGTCTTCCATCACTCTATAAAGACAGAACTGCGCAGATATTAATATTTAATGCAGCCGCGAACCGTGTATTAAATGCCTTATGTGATACTTTCAAAGAAAAACAAACTCGCAATAATATTATTTTATTTTTGATAAATGGGCGTCTGTTTCCGTATTTGTTAATTACGAGTCTCTGAATGTGAACGGAAGTGACAGGGAAAATACGAAATCGTTTATCGATTGTGTTAAACGATATGTTGGCCTGTGGACCACACTAACATTGACAAGGTTAGCAATAAAAATAACATCCATTTAACATTTCAGAACTTATAGAAAATAATATTCGAAGCACGTCTACTAGCAATACCAACTTGTAACAATAAAACATTGACGAAAATTCCTGAGTAAGTCTTCGTAATATCTAGCAAACTAAAGATCAATTACATCCACTGCACACATATCTAAATAACAACTCATATTTCTCGCATCAAATACATCAAACGCAGTTTAGCCATACTACCTTTATAATACATTTTAACACCCAGAATAAAACGAAGTTCGCCATCTTTGCTTTTTCTTTCTCATTGAAAACTCACGGATAACGGCTTACATAGCACAGGATAGCCAAACGAATACTGGATTCTGGTATGTATGTCTTCATGCCTTAACGGCATTTGATCACAACGAATGCGTGGCTACATACCCGTCCAAAAGCACATGACATCCCGGAAAAGCTAATAGGACCTTACCCCCCCCCTTGCGTTGAAAATGACGCTAAGGCCCCCCCGCGTTGAAAATGGACGCTAAGCCCCCCCCCTCGTTGAAATTCGCTAACCCCCCCCCTCTTCTTGAAAAACCGCAGGACTTGACATAACTCAACATAGCCGAACTGGAGTGAGGAGGTTTGGTTACACACTGTAAATTATATATATATACAATAATTATGATGATGAATGCATATTTTTTTACCACTAAAATACAGCAACACATCTTTGATTCATGTCGTTTATAACTGGAATATTACAATTATTATTAACTGTGTCTGTAGTCTACAACACAACAACATAGGAAATAACAACAATAAACACGATTTAAACAGACACAAACATAAACCATTTAACTACGTAGCCTACTACTTGTAGAAGTACAAATGTCCAGGAAATATTCCAAAATCAACAACAACTGCGAGGTTGCACACACGACGCTCCGCTTCCGCAACGTTTTGAAACGCGCCTGGTGTGTTAGGTCGCAGCGTGGAGCAGCCGCAGCGCAGCCGCGGCGCAGATGCTCCTGGTGCGTTTAGGGGGTCACTCCACAGAGTTCACGGAGGGGGAGTGTGTAGGGCAGTGACCACCAACCGGCCCGCCAGACATTCTCATCCGGCCCGCACGACGGGGGTGACTGTGGCGTTGGCGGAGTGGTTACTGCATTCGCCCCCCACCCATTTCTTTGTTTACAATGTCTCGTGAGTAAGGTGCAGTACCGGAGTCCAACAGAGAGGCAGCAGCTGCGGGACAGTAGATTGCGTACTGCGAAACCTTCCCTCCCCTGAAGAAGAAGTGATCCTTCGTTGTGAAGAGTCTGGTTAATGCGCTCCGCACCACAGCAGTAGCCCCGCTGCGACAGAGTCCAACAGAGAGGCTGGAGCTGCGGGACAGTAGCCTAGAAGCAGGGTTGGGTTGTAACGGAAAACATAATGGCGTTACGTAATCAGAATCAAGCAGGCTTAACTGTATTCAGCTGGCGTTACATTTGAAAAACGAGTAATCTGATTACAGTTACTTACGTAAACCTGAAGTGAATACATTTTGGAATACTTATTGGAATTATTGGTGGAAAAGTTTCCTCACAAAATGTAATATTCATTACCGGCAGAACTGTGTGCACACTGCACAGCGCTGCAGCGTGTCTGTGAGGGAGAGAGAGATGCAGCGTGTCTGTGAGGCCCCGCCCCCTTACGCAGATGAGAGAAAGAGATCTCTTTTAAAATATATTGAAAGTTAGAAACGGAGATGGTTGGATAAAATGTGCAAGATAACGTTTATGTAGCATTTCTTTATTGTCGAAATTATGACATTTCATAACGGGATGAAATCAAAGTGAATTGCATGCTGCTGCTGAATGCATGGGGCAAGTGACTGGAAAAAGTTTTAAAAGTTATTACATCGTTTCAGATAATAATAATAAATAATAATGATAATTCATTCTATTTAGGGGCGCCTTTCAAAGCACCCAAGGACACCTTACAATGCATAACATATTCCAAGGAAAGGTTTTAAGACAGTACAAAGAATGCAGTCCGGGTGATGTGTTTTATGTGGGGTGCAGATGAGAGAGCTGTCCAGAATGACACCAAGATGTTGTGTTTGAGTTCTTGATAAGCCATGAAAACAGTAAAATAAGTGTCTCCTGTTCACCAAAACATACCCATCTGTTATGGAAAAAGAAAGTATTCCAAAAGTAATCTGAATACTATTTATAAAATTCTGGGCTATATAAAAATCGCTGGCCCGCGATAGTGTCTATTGGTTACATTTCGGCCCTTGGACAAATGTAGTTGGTGATCCCTGGTGTAGGGGTAGGGTGTAGGGCGTGGTTTGGGATTGGGCCAGAATAAACCCTGGGTTGATTTACCGAGTTGAGTTGATAAGCGTCGTAGGACCACTTCGCGAGATCTTGTTTGTTAGGTACGGTGGCCCTGAAGTGCAAGACACCACAGCATTTCAGAAAACACTACAGCATTTCACAGAACGCTACAGCATTTCACAAAACGCCACAGCATTTCAGAAAACACCACAGCATTTCACATTGGACGGAAAGGGTATTCCTTTAGGGAGAACATTTCTTGTTTGTGATTGGACAGAGCCAGCCAGAGAAGCACTGCTGTGATTGGTTGTTTTTGCTACCAGTCAAGAAATGACGCTTCGTAATTGGTCAACACCCGACAGCGAAATATGTCCCAACACATCAGCCGTTAGCACACACTCAGAGCTCACAGCTCCTCATATCTGTTCAGAAACTGGACAAAAGTTAAAAATGTACAAACCACAGACTGTCTGTGTCATGGCGAATACAGTCGCTGCTTTATTTATGTCTGTATGACGTTGTTGTGAGTGTGGACGGAGCAGCTACAGGTTAGTTTAGCCTGATGGATCCGATTCAATTCAGAAAACACGCATTTTAAAAGCTTTTCGCCTGCATTAATTCATGTTTTTTACTAACCGTTATCAGTATGTAGTTACTTCGGCATCACTTTGAAACGTGTATTACAATTAAATTACGGTCAAATATGTTCATTTTTTGTTGTAGTTGGTATCTCCCATAGGATTTACATGGAGATACGCCCCGCCCCCTCTCCAGCGCGTCTTGTTTGAATGACAGGAGCAAACACAGCTGACAGCCGCGGTGAAACTCGAGCGATTAGAGCGATGCGAATATTGGGTGATCTCCCATAGTATTTACATGGAGATAAGCCCCTTAAAAACCATGAGTTAATAAAGCATTAATTCTGTGTTTACTCCTGTCATTCAAACAAGACGCTGGAGAGGGGGCGGGGCGTATCTCCATGTAAATCGGAATCGGATCGATCAGGCTAAACTAACCTGTAGCTGCTCCGTCCGCACTCACAACAACGTCATACAGACATAAATAAAGCAGCGACTGTATTCGCCATGACACAGACAGTCTGTGGTTTGTACTTGTTTAAGTTTTGTCCAGTTTCTGAACAGATATGAGGAGCTGTGAGCTCTGAGTGCTAACAGCTAACGGCTGATGTGTTGGGCCAATCACGAAGCGTAATTTCTTGACTGGCAGCAAAAACAACCAATCACAGCAGTGCTTCTATGGCTGGCTCTGTCCAATCACAAACAAGAAGTGTTCTCCCTAAGGAATACCCTTTCCGTCCAATGTGAAATGCTGTGGCGTTTTCTGAAATGCTGTGGTGTCAGGGCCACTTCAGGGCCACCATAGTTAGGGTTAGTTAAGCCAGATAACTCAGATATCCAGGGTCTGTTGAACTGGCTTCGTAGTACAGGGCACAGATCTCTATACACACTGTCTCAGTTTGTGCTGATGACTTCAGTAGCTCCTAGCTGTTAGTCAGCTGTCTTGTGTGTCACTGTCACAAATATTCTGTCCCACTTAACAACTCAATGAAAATGATGAGAATCATATGTGAGGGCCTCACCGGACAATTCAACACAACTGAACAAATCATCAGAACAACAGAACGTTAGACAGTATTGTTCCTCAGAAGTGTTGAACACACTGGAAGCTGCCATCACACGGTTCACACCTCTGAGACACTTTATTTTCCTGTGTCACATTTCTGTGAAGCCGTGTAATGCTGTTGTGGTCGAGGTATAAAGTACTTATTCTATAGATCGCAGACCTCACCTCCAAATGAACCAAAAACTGTCCTTTAGAATTAAGTGACATAAAAATCTGAAAAATACATCAGACAAAAGAGAGTTTTATTTTTCAGTGGATTAAAGCGAGACACCCCAGGTGAATAGGGTAACTTTTTTAACGTAAAGGTATCAGCTAGAAATGTATCCAGTTAATTACTTACAATAAGGCAATTGTCTTTTGTATTACAAGTTTTCTGAAATAGCATGTTTAAATATGCAAATTATCCACTATCTCATTAAATATGCACATATTTTAACACATTTCAGGAATCGAAATCTGAACTTTGGATAAAGCCAGGTTCAAAATTCTTGTTTAATTTTGTAGTCATATTAGCATCTAAGGCTTTTACAGAAGGGATATTGGATATCTCTTTTTATCACTCCATAAATCAGAAAATACTGTCAACAGCCCTAAAATATCCATTTTCTATGAATGATATATGAACAAACCCTTCTGTAAAAGCCTTCATAATATTGATAGGAATATAACTGGAAGGTTTGGTGTATGTACGTGCTACTGAAGTTGAAATGTCGAACTCAGAGTAGGAGAAAAAACTCATTTTGAGAAAACGACCTTTAAAGATTCCAGTGAGGCGCTAGCTAAACCCTCCTGTTCTTTGGATGACAGTTTGCGCATCGACGCACTCCGTGAAGGTATTTCATGTTCGGGTTCATTTGTTTTTTGTATAACCTTGTTTCGTGTATGTGACAATTGTTGTCGTCTTCTCTGTGAACGTTTTTTTCGCCGTTCTTTTGCCATTTTGAGATTTCAATTTCTAGCGGAAAGCTAACCAGGAAGTGTTTTAGCACACCACGTGAAGCATCTGAACGAATCACGTTGTCAGAAATTGACACCAGCCAATGAGATTTTGTTTCTTGGTTTAAGACCCCTTTTTGCTTTCACGATTGGTTGCTGATACAAAGGAAATGACCATATTTGGATCCGATGAGATTGTGCGACATGGTGCACACAGCGGTCACGGTACTTTATGTTACGTTAGAATGCTAACTTTTGGTGAATTTAGGAGAAATCTACAGACACAAATAGACAAACTATAGTAAAATAAACACTTAAATGTGTATTTGTACGTTTTCCTTCCAAAAGCCTGAAAGAAAACATGTTATAGAATCAAAAATCAAAATCTCAAAATTGACCAGTACTTGAACAACTATGTTTTTGCCTGCCGTGTCTCGCCTTTTAAAGGTGGGGTAGGTAATTCACTTCAGAAACACCTTTTGTTATATTCCATGGAATGCTCTTAATATCCCGAGAGCAATGAATACATTAAATGCTTTGACAATAAATATATACATATATTTCATCTGTGGAAGCCGTGGCGCTGTAAAAAGCAAGTCCAATCATCTGCCTCGGCCTGCGGCAGATGACTGGATGGCCTACCTGCCTGTCAGCCTTCCATCTGTGCACAAACGTATTGCCCTCATTGGTCATGTGTGCGTTTGTGTGTGTTGGAGGAGGGGCTCTGTGAGGAAGTCTGATTGAAGGGGCAGATTTTTTTCGGTTGTGTATTTTCAAATTCTAGCCACTCGAGCTGGTTTCTCCATTCTTACCCACTACCTTTAAGTGAAAACATAAATGTTCTGTGCTGATGTTCCCTTTACTGTTCACATGTTGTTTTCAGTGCAACAGTTGTTTTTATTGACGATTGTACTATCACTGACACTGTTTAAGCTCTATACCAGGGGAGATTCCCAGTCGATCGCGAGATGTGTCTAAAAATAGAACAACAATATTCAGTTGTATCGTTAATGTCCTATAACATAATCTTCCTGTGCCAGAATAATGCACTTGAACGCATCAAAGCTTTGTGATTGGCCGGCGTGACCCCATGTGTCGGGGCGTGGCTTGTGGGCAGTGGGCACTAGTTCGCTGACGTTGTCCGTGTCAGCAGGAGTGACAGTCCGCACACACACAAGACCGCAATGGCAGAAGCAAAAAAGCCCCAAATATATCATTTTCACTCCGCGTGGGAGGATGATTATTTTTGTATCTATTCCAATTCAAAGTCCATCTGTCTCATCTGCAATGCGAGCGTGGCTTTATCGAAGAAGGGTCTTTTAGGAGCGGCATTTCAAAACAGTGCTCAAACGCTACGAGACGGAATTCCCTCCTAATTCTGCCCCTACGCTCCAAAAGGGGAGGGGCCTGAAAGGACAGCTAAATGCACAGCAGTCCATTTTCACCCGCCCAACAACAAGAGCAAGGCTGCTACCATAGCATCTTATCGTGTCAGTCACGTTCTTGCGAAACACATGAAGTCTTTCAAAGACGGCGAAGTTGTGAAAGAATCATTCCTGGAGGCTGCGACGCACTTTTGTGGAACAGTAAAAATAACAGTAGCATTTCAACAGGTTTTTGATACAATACAAACTGAAGTTAGATACCGTTATTAATCATCTGTAAGTTTTAGTTTGTTTGAACTTATTCATTATAAGTATTGTACAAAATGGTATAAGAATGCAAACATTAAGATCTGTTCTGTTTAAATTGATTATAGTCTATTATCAATTCAGGTTAAGAAACTAGTGTTGCTTGCATCCTATTTTAAAGGCATTTATTTTTATACTCTACTAAAATGCAACAAAAAAAGGGTTTGATTCTATTAATTTTGTCTCTTTTATTGCACTTTGGCAGCAGATTCCTGAGTAGCTTCAGATCTGAGTTGTCTTATGAGTAAGCCTAATTTATACTTTTGTAGCAACACTATTTTTATATAATGGCAAAGAAAGGGTTCAAGTCTTCTCTTTGTCCCTGAGTCTTATGTGGCAGCACTGTTCAATGTTTCTTGAAAACATTACCCACTGTAGTGACGTGTGGATAAACTCCAACTCTGTATCAACAACACTGTTGTGTAACTTCAGTTAAATACTTGTATGTGTGTAGATTAGAAAGAGGTGAGATAAAGGATCTGCAGTATTTTATGAAGTATTCATCGTACGAAGGTCAGTTTTATACAAGTAGAAGTGTGTATTAACCTGGTAGTAGGCTGTCAGTAATGGCTACGCCTCTCTATTTGGACTGGTAGATCTCGGCAGACTGGCAACTTTAAAAGTAGCTCTCGGTTAAAAAAAGGTTGGGCACCCCTGCTCTATACTAACACACATTCTTAACATAAAAATATATTAAAATATGTAGAAACAGTATCATTCAGTTACATTATATCTGTGGAGAGTGGGAGGAACGTTTAGGCTTGTTGAAGCCGCCATAGGAAGCAGCATGTACCAAAGATCTGCTGTCTTCACGGCAGCATTGAATCAAGTCACCTGTCGCCATGGAGCCAATCGCCACAAAGCATTCAGGAACTGGGATCAGCTTATCGTCTATTACATCAGAGATAAGAAGCTACACATTCAATGAGTCATCAGAAAGCAGCACTTTAACCCAGTAATGTATTGATGTATGAATGTGACACAATTCAACGTTGTATAGTCCTCTACACTGTTACAACCTAAACAGGGATTGTACTCATTTTCATCCACGTCAGTCGTTTTTACCTGGGGGGGGGGCCGCAGAGAGAAGCTTAGCTTAGCATAGAGACTGAAAGCCCAATGAAGACCAGTATCTGAATAGTTGAGAGTCTGTATTCAAACAGAAGTGAAACACGTTGTGGTTGTTGTGGACAGAAGTTGTGAGCAGGCTCTGTGACATCACTGTCTGCTTGTGGGTTTAAATGTATATTTGTCGACCGATTCAACAAAAGCATTCATAAGTCTAATTTTGAAGAGCCTGACAGGTCTTGATGTTAAACTACGCTAATCCTCTTTGCTTTCCAACCCACTTCATGTTTGGATGCACACTAACCACTTAGTATAGCTACGATAATGCCTGTGGGCACTATTGAAAAATCCTTCACATCCACCACACAGACATCAGAGATATCAGAATGTGACTGTTAGCAACAAAGAAAATGCGTGTTCAGACGATTACTGCTTTATGACTTTTATTTGATGGAAACATATAATATATGATGTATAGAAAATGATACATAAAAGATTATATTATGTTAGTATTGCTTTAAGTTCAGAGTATTAGAGGTCTGTTAAAGTTAGCCTGACCTCTCCTGAGCAGCATGGTAATCTCACGCCTGCTTTTGTATCGTCATCACTGCCTCAGCAGCTGACACTTCCTGTTTCTCCCCCTGAACCACTTCCTGTTTCTCCTCCTGAACCATTTCCTGTTTCTCCTCCTGATCCACTTCCTGTTTCTCCTCCTGATCCACTTCCTGTTTCTCCTCCTGAACCACTTCCTGTTTCTCCTCCTGACCCTCTTCCTGTTTCTCCTCCTGAACCACTTCCTGTTTCTCCTCCTGATCCACTTCCTGTTTCTCCTCCTGAACCACTTCCTGTTTCTCCTCCTGATCCACTTCCTGTTTCTCCTCCTGATCCACTTCCTGTTTCCCCTGCTCTGCTACAGGATCAGAGTACAAGGAGGAGATGTTCCCGTCTTTCCATGTGACCATGATGTGCCCTGCTTTGAGCTCGCTCGCCTCCCCGTTGGGTGGGGGGGGGCTGGTGCTCTCTGAGGAGGACGATGGTCTCCAGCTCCTCGCTCCTCTGAGTCCCAGCAGCTGCTGCCTTGTACTTTGCAATCTTCCTACGGCTCCTGAGGGGAAAAGAACAGGAGACTGACGATGAACAAAAACTATTCATTTCCCAACATGCATTGCATTGGCAGTGTCATAGTGTGACTTCAGGTCCTACTTGTTGGCCATGGCCCCCATTCCCAGCAGCAGAAAGCCAACAAGAAGGCAGACGAAGGCCAGTCCCAGCAGCACAAACGTCCATATGGTTGCTGCAACAGGAAGCAGACGGCACTCATACGACACACATCGCAACACGTTCTCCCTCCCAACTCGTGATCTGTTGACGTTCTTCTGCGACCTTTTCCTCACACTCGTTTTGTTAAGTTTCTACACGGCTAATACATTCTGTGTTTAAAGAGATGACGTCTGATGACAGAATGCCTTCAGCAGCACTTTCTAAAGCACCGTGCTTCTAGTGATCTGTGTGATTGCGTTGCACTGTGGGAGGAGCCTGTGACCTAAGCATCTCATCGTCATAACGACACTGTAGCTATGGTCACATAACAATAAAAGCCTTGAACCATAATGTTCCTTTTGTCTGAACACTTTTTTGAGATGCAAGCGTGCTGGGTGTGAGATAATGGTCGCTCCATGCTTTTGCTGTGCCTAATAGCAAATAAGGCTATTGTTTGAAATAAGGCTCAACTATTGAAACTGTTCCTTTAAGATGTTTCCTAAATGTTGGGTTTTCCAACAGATGTTCAGCTTCACTGTTGCTCTGCTGAACATTAGAGATCTACCTGACTCAGTCTAAGGTGTTAAAAAGTGCTGTGTACATTTGAACAGAAGGAGAACTTCTCCAGGCTGGTCTAGTTTGGTTTCTTTGTGTTCAGATTGATCAAGACTGTGGAGACGTCGGTGCAGGCCTCCAGCCACTGTTAAGGAAGCATGTAACCAGTAAGATTTGTTTAACTTCATGTGTTTATATGGCGACTGAAGCACATATATTAGTGCTGTCAAAATGATTGCGTTCACGGCGGTAATTAATTTTTTTAATTAATTGCGTTAATATTTAACGCATTTAACGCATGTGCAGAATGGCCCGCCCCATACGTGCCACCAGTGGCAGCGCCAGTGTATGGCTGGGGTAGGCTACAGTACACCCATACCAATAAATGGCTTAGCCCCACCATGAAAAATGATGTTTAAGTAAGCAAAATAAAGTCTGCCAACTCGCGGAGTAAATTGCACAGACAGCAGTTAGTAAGATTGATTGCAGTAGCCACGGTTTTGAAAACTTTTTTCACGTAGTGATCGACTTCTCAATCGAACATCTTTGATAACGGCGTTGTGTTGTTGCAGGAAGTCCCGACGGAGAATACTTTTGCTGGAGTACAGGGGTGCACATAACTGGTACGCAGGGTATGTGCCTAATCTGAAATGCGTACCGTCACTTGTGTCTAGTGCTGCGTACCTGGACTCACATTCAGGTTCAGGTCCGGACTCAAGTCCAGAGGTTCAGGTTCAGGTCCGGACTTATAAGTCCGGACCTGAACCCATGGCTTGTGTCAAGTTGTGTGAGTAACTAAAGTGAACTTATTGTGAGCTAATTATCAATTGAAAATAAACTCATAATCAACTCAAATTCAAACTCGTCAGTTTTACTGTGCTCCCTTCCAACTTGTGTCTACATTTCTCTACAAAGTACAAATGTAAAAAAAAACCTTTTTGACACTTAGTCTACAAATGACTTCTGACAGCAACTATATTGAACTACTACAAAGTTCAAACGTCTATTTTATTTACCAAACTAAAGTAACCAAACCTGAGCTGACTGAGCCTAAATCCCTAAAACGTTGCTGAAAGGTAGAGTAGACTATACGCATTACACTGTTACACACCTACCATACAGTATAGACTACACTGTAGTGACTGTACAATCAGAGTGTACTGTACTGTACTGTACTGTCTGTAAACCATGTATTTTCCACAACTCTACATGTGTACATTATACAGTACAAATTAAAATCAATGTTGATATGGCGTAATTTTGAATGAAATACACTATTTAATTTAAATTAGTTTTATTCTGAAAAAACCGCAAGTTCACACTATTAACTTAATACTTTTATTCTGAAAATGATTCACTTCCGGTTAGCATTAGCATGTGGCGAAATTCTACATTTTCAAACCGTGAATCGAAGGTGAAATGACATGTGATGTTGCACACTGAGCACACTAGGATTAGCACTCATTTATTGACGCTGAATAACGTTTATCAGGGAATGTTTAAATAACCACAGACACCAGAATATACGTAAGTGCTAGTTTTTTTTGCGAGTCCAAGTACCGGTTCCTGACGTTCCGGTTTTAACCGGACTTGAACCGAAACTTTTTACAAGTCCAGTACCGGTTCGGCGTACCGGTACGCAGCACTACTTGTGTCACAAAGCGCATTTGCGTACCGACGTACTTGTGAAGCTTTTCCAGAAGGCGGTTAGATCACCGGACGACAGAGTCGGTCTCCGTATGCACAGACGTTGGTCTGTACAATGGACTTGTGCCAAAACTACGCCAACCGGCTGCGGAGGGAGACTCCCCCCTTCACTGGAGAACTGTGCTAAAACAGCTGATCACAACGTTCACACTCTGTGGTCACGGAGTACTCCATTAGCCCCTCTGTCGACTTTCCTGAAGTACTCCCCCATTGATACAAATCAACACGTGATGAATTAAGACCCCACGGTTTGATGATTGATAGGTGTGTGGGTTGTCTTTCATTTTGACACGCAGAAAAATGTTATAATAAACATAAGGCGCATTCACACTGCGGTACTTTTCCCACAAAGGTTCATGCGAACTTAGTTCATGAGAACTCTTTAGTTCGCATGAACTAAGTACAGATCGCGTTCACACCGGAATAAGTCCCTGGGGGTGGATTAGGCAAATGAAGCCGCTGACGTCACTTCTTCTACTTCTGCTTTGGGCTTACTGGCAGGCCGCAAACCACTTCACGGCGTATACTGCCGCCCCCAAAGTCCCCGGCCGGAAGTCCCCGGAGTTGGGGACTGGCTTCAATAGAAGCTGCAGGGAGTCCCAGCAGCTTCTACTGAAGCCTTCAGAGTAAATCGCCAGAACGGCGACACCTCCTCATCTCCACCGCTCCCATGTTTTATTTTGTGTTGCCATAAGTTATTCTCTCTGCGGTTCTGCGCTGGGCTAATGCTAATGCGAGGATAATAAAATGGCGGCTTCACAAAACCTTTTGGGAGTTTTACGGGGCGTGGTTTGCAATCCGCCCAGCCAATCAGGAATATAGCTCTTTTCTCACAAAAGAGCCGCTCGAAAGTCCCTGCTCTCTAGCAGGGACTTTCGAGCGGGTAAAAAGGTTCGCATGAACTAATTTTAGTACCGGCTCTTTTTGGTGTGAACGCGATCATGAAAAGTACCGCAGTGTGAATGCGCTTATAGATACTGCATGTTAAATGGATATATCCGCCTTCTTTCATTTATCTTTCCTTTCCCACGACAATATACATAAAGAAATGGCATATTTTGGACATAGTTCGAATGGTGATTAATCATGATTAATTAATTTTTAAGCTGTGATTAATCTCATTAAAAATTGTAATCGTTTGACAGCCCTAATATATATATAAATGACTTATTTTCCCCTGTAGGAGGCCATCATGACATCTTATCAATTTTGTTTGATTAAACCTCCAGTGAGTGATTTATGTATTAAAAATGCAACACCTCTACCTCTACCTCTACTAGTAAAGAAGCAATGCTAGCCATTAAAGATAACCATGAGCCAAGCCAGTCTCTTTTCTAAGACCTTCTCTTCACTCTAATTCACCTCTCTCTTATCATGAACCTGGAGGCTGAGTTGTTAGGAACTTCAGATCCCCCGTGACAAACTGGCCTAATCCTTTTTCTGTGATGAGAAGGATTTCTGACAGCATGTCTATGAGATGAAGTATTTGAGCAGCAGCAGCAGAGTACTTACGGTCCTGTGTGCGATAGAACCAGCGCAGGTATGCTCTCTGTTCCTCCGTCATGTCGCTGCTCTGCTCCTCTGACGCTAACTCAAACTCTTCTGGATGTTTAGACGCCCTCTTGGATCCTGCAGAGACATCGCATGACACATCAAATACAAACCCATAATCAAACTTAAATGATAATAATGTCTCCAAAACAAGTCAATGCACGATTGTTGTAAAAGGTCACACAGTATTATGTGTTACCAGTTGTCCAAATTCAATCGTATTTATTTTTCAGCAATTCTCATTTTAAATGACCATTTTCATTTACTATAACTAATTTACCAGATGTTTGTTTTAACTAATACATGGCAGGGACATTAGAGAAACTGCCATTAGCCACTTTAAAAGCTGCAACACCTAATGGTAGCCACATGGGGGCAGCAGCACACGCTGTAAACACAACATGATCACAATATGAAGCACGTGCAGCACATAACAGCTCGCAACTGGACATGTGCGCTCCCCCTACTGCTCAGCTCAGTTTCCAGCAGCAGCAAGATGTTTCAGTGAGAGCGCTGTAAACAGGCTCTGCAGCACCAGACACTCAGAGAGAGACAGCTGCTGGACCTCGTGAGCATTTAGCAGCTAAAGCACTAGGCAGAGACCAACACTCTAAACTCTAAAAGAGAGATGGATATTGATGTACACATGACTCCTGGATGTGGACTCGGCACAGGCCTGCTTTCGTCCTCGCCGACTCACTGAGTCTTTCATGGCAGATGTCCCCCTCGTCTAGAGATCTCCATTTGGAGTGTTTGCTGCCATGTGCGAGAGTCAGACGCCCGCCATCCACTGACAGCAGCATGGAGGAGTTCCTGCTGATCAACCTGCCCCCGTCACAGTCCCACATTAAGCCCCTCACATCCACCCCCGGCCCCCAGCAGGGCCCCGTGTGGACGGGCTCCATCTGCAGGGCCGACAGACACCTGGATGACGGGACACACATCAGCAGGCCCTGGTCCACCCAGGCCCACTGCTGAGACTCTGAGTTCAGGCTGCAGCTCTTTAGTAGGACCTCCCCTGTGGCGGGGGTCTCCTCCAGGCACAGGCTGCGCTGCATGTTGTGGACCATGAAGCCCCTCGCCCCTGCAGCTGTGTGACAATCACATGGTTAGATTCTTTGTTGTAAATATAACCTTTCAATGTGTCTGAATGTGGTATGAGCTTACCTAACAGGGGAAGGAACAGTAAGCTCCAGGCCTCAAACATATCTACAGAGGAAAGGCATTGTTATCAGTTATCACAAGATTCACTTTCACATGACGATCAGGTCAGAGGTATGAACCTGAGCATGATGTGTTCTCTATAACCGTTTGTTTTGTTAAACGTACAGTTCATGACTTTATATTTAATAAAATCCACTTAATAAATCCATACTTGATGTTAGTGTCCTCTGTTTGGTCAATATCATATAAACAGAACATATTGTTGCAATGTTTACCTCTGCTACGCACATTTCATATTCACTGATATAATTCACATACATGTTCATAAACGGAACCTTCCAAAGCAAAAAACAATGTTGTTATGTGTCAAATGTTAAAGATGCTTTACATTTTTGTAAAGAGTTTTGAAACTTGTACAGCCGTTGTTTTTTCAATCAAATATAATCTGAATAAAAACTCAGGAAACAAGATCAGATATGAATGTGCTATAACTAACGAGTGAGTGGTGACCATCTGGAAGCTTCCTCTGGTGCAGGGTGACCACATGTTCACTTCCTACAGCATGTGATTAAAGCTCCGGCTTGAGTATAAAATCACTGGAGAGGTGCCAATCCATCTCCTGGGCACTGCCGAGACGCCCTGGAGCAAGGCATCAAACCGCCAACTGCTCCCCGGTGCCTCTCCGATCTGGCACCTGTATGTGTACTGTACCGTGTGTATATTTAAAGATAAATATACTAAACTAAATATCCCCCAAGGGATCAATAAAGGTTCATCTTATCTTAATACAAATGCCCCCATACAATTTACAATAATACATGTCTATTATTATATTCTAATATATAAGAACATACTGTGTACGCCTTGCGACCAGAATGCTGTCCTGTTCATACCATCTTCTACAGTGCAACAGCATAGCACTCCACTAACTAGCGTTATAAACTAGCAGAGCGCACACCATGGGGAGAGAGCGAAGCATGTGTCAGTAAATCACATGACCCCACACAGGTAGCACAAGTTTTACACGCTGTGACTAAAAGACCCTCCCCGAAAATCTCCTGATTATACAAAAAACGTACAAAAACACGAGTCAGAAGGCCAACGTTAATACTATTCAACTGTCTCATGTTGAACCGTACATATACTACTAGAGGAGTTATTAGTGTGTGTACTCACTTCTGGGATGTTCTGTCTGGCTGAGATGTGGAGGGAATACCAGAGTGTTTAGGAAACACAACGATGAAGGACGACACTCTTTCCAAAGTTCACGGGGAGGGGCCTGCAACCCTGCACGTGACAAACTGCCTTTAAAAGCATATAGACTGTTCTTATTTATCGGTGGTGAAATGAAGCGAGGCTGTAAAATGATGTCAGTTAGAAAACTCAGCAGTGTCTGTCCTCTGGATCGGCCTCTTTATGTATCCGTTCCATCTGCACGCTGCAATAAAGAGAGCTCAGGAACTGTGCAGCCTTTAAAACCAAGTTCAGACTTTTCATTTCAGGTCTTTGACCTTGAGGCCTGCTTACTGTTTAGACAGTTACCTCTCCTCTGTTTGTGGGGGGGGGTGACTCGTTTAACTTTTATAGCAGAGGTGCGGAGAGGTAAATGACCTCCGTGTCACTGATGTTTGCGTCTGTTCAGATAAGAGAACCGAATGCATCCAAACAGAAGCACAGGGTTCAGAATCACAGTAAATACTATTGAATGCATATGGAAGACATAGTAAGGGGAATATAAACAGCACAGTGTGTAGTGAACAGTGTGACACTCAGCAGTCACAGTCGGCAGTGCAGATATGAGGAAATCAGCGTTACATAATATACAGTGCAGGCGTAAGAAATGCTAACAGTAAACAATTATGAAGAATCTTTATTATAGATCTGATATGTACAATATAGACAAAACTTTATTCACAATCCATTTTACAATACATCATAAAAACATCTTTAACACTGAACAGCTTCAAAGACACCTCCACTCCCCCAAAAGACCACTTGAACCTTTTCAGTGAGAGAACAGAGCTATTCACTTTTGAAAATCTAAGGTTCTCTTTCATAATGTCAAAACGTTCCTCTTGTCTTTACTGCACAATACATTTGACTTATATAGCACACTTTAAAGACAAACGTCATCTCAAGGTGCTTCACAAAGCTATAAGTTCGGCAACAATAACTAAAAAGATATCTAAAGGAGTATATTGGATCAAATATGGCAATATAAAACATAAATAAAAGGTTAAGAGCATAAAAGGTTTAAAAATAAATAAATAAAGGACAGTCAGTAAAATGCCGTGTGGAACAGGTGGGTCTTGAGGCATTTCCTAAAAACTGAGAGTGATGCCGAAGTCCGTATGTTCTCTGGAAGCTGATTCCACAGACGTGAACCCAGGGAGGAGAAAGCACGGTTTCCCATGGTGACCAGTTTTGTCCGCGGAACAGCCAGGAGGTTGGAGCTGTCTGACCTGAGTGTGTATGGGAATGTTTTCTGGTTAGCAGTTCCTGTAGGTAGGTGGGGCCGGTGTGGTTGATGGCGTTGAAGCCCATTATGAGGACTTTGTAGTTGATCCGGTGTGTTGCAGGGAGCAAGTGGAGTGAGTGAAGGGTCGGGTGATGTGCTCTGATTTGCGTGTTTTTGTGAGTATCCGGGCGGCACAGTTTTGTACATATTGTAGTCTAGAATGTTTTTTTGCTGGAATGCCTGCAAGCAGAGAATTGCAGTAGTCAATGCGAGAGGTGATGAAGGCATGGACCAGTTTTTCTGCGTCCGGTTTGGTGAGGGAGTGTCACATTTTGGAGATGTTCCTCAGGTGGTAGTATGAGGCTTGGCAGACCGTCTTTATGTGTGCTTTTAATGAAAGGGATGAGTCCAGTTTCACACAGAAGCTCATTACAAGTGGGGAGAGGGGAATGGAGCGGCCATTGATGCTGATATGAGGGATATCAGTTGTTTGTGTTTGATCTGGTGTTCCAATCAGAATGGCCTCTGATTTGCTGCTATTCAGTTGGAGGGAGTTGTTGCTCATCCAGTGGTGTATGTGTTCCAGGCATCTTGAGACATTTGAAAGTGCCAGATGTTTATCCGGGGCAGTTTGGAAATAAATCTGTGTGTCATCAGCATATGTGTGGAAGCTGATGTTATGGTTCCTCAGTATTTGTCCCAGGGGCAACATGTAAATTAAAAAGAGCAGTGGCCCAAGGACTGACCCTTGGGGTACACCAGCGGTGACACAGTGTATGTCGGAGGTGCTTTTTCCAAGACGGACATATTCCTGTCTTCCTGTGAGGTACGAGTGGAAAAAGTCCAGAGCCTTGCCAGCAATTCTCACCTCCTGGAGTCGCCGACACATGATGCGATGGTCAACAGTGTCAAATGCTGCACTTAAGTCCAGCAAGATGAGTAGGCTTGGAGAACCAGAGTCAGCCGCCATCAGCAGGTCATTTAGAACCCTGACCAGAGCTGTTTCAGTGCTGTGAGTGTTGGGTTCAGAATTCCAGAAAAGACAGACAACTTCTAAGTTTAACTATTTATTGTAAAAAGAGCAAAAGATATATATTTTCTTGGCCAAGGACTCATCACGTCTTTGGGAATGTGAACGAGGTCACTTGAGTGGCCCGACCAAGTAAGGAGACAGAGGCAGAACGTCTTGATACAACCCGGTGTGGGTATTTATTCATCATTGGGTGCCTGGTCGCCCACATCAATATTTCACAAAGACTGTCTCCCACACTATTCCTCCCTAAATGATCCCAACATGCCACCCTTTATAGCCTCACCCATCGGACCGTACCATCCAAAAGGGGTGGCATGTGCAGAGATGGTCAGCTCAGATAAGGACCGTAGTTATTCACAAAACATCCTTTAGTGGAGAATGACAAACATCCTTTACTTACATTCTATTTAATTACGGTATGAAAAGAAAACCCGTTATAAACTAACACACCAAATGTACCCGATAACAAATCACCCCCGCCTCCAACCTGCTCCTTTAACCCCATCCGGAACGATAAAAAGGACCCGCTGTTTCCCCGGGGACCCTTTACGATGACGGACTTTGGGACCGGAGACGGGAGAGCAGGCGGAGGTGAGTGTTATGATGTTGACTGTTATAGGAGTAACCTGTACCATTAATGCACCTTATATATCGTGACCTTTACACACTAAACATATCCCTTGCACATAATCTCAACCGCTGTCAATCTACACAAACCAACACTTTTGGCGCTCTTGCTATAACTCCCCTTTCTTTCCAGGTGGAGCCGAGAGCCCGACCAGCGTCTGCCAGACGACATCACAATTTCATACAGTTGACTCATTTAATACCCACTACATCAATGAACAGTATAAAATGTGCAAATAGGCAATGTTTGACTGTACTATGCAAATCCCCATGTGCAAGATTACCCAGCCCGAAGCCGTGGCGAAGTTACCTTCGTCACATTTCCTTCCCCCTCTCCCCAGGAAGCACAGTGACCTAACCGTTTTGGCTTCGGGACAACCAGTCAGCTACCAGGTTTGACTTCCCCGGCCGGTACCTGACCGTAAAGTTATACGCTGCAAGGCAAGGTACCACCCGGCGATACGCATGTTTGCGTCCTTCATCTTGTGAAGCCATTGAAGTGCACGATGGTCTGTCTCCAGGATGAACTGCCGTCCGAGAAGGTAGTACCTCAGGGAGTCGATGGCCCACTTCATCGCCAGGCACTTCTTTTCAATGGTCGAGTACCTTGTCTCCCTGTCCAACAGCTTCCGACTGAGGAAAACCACCGGTTTCAGCTCCCCATCCACTTCCTGTAGCAATACCGCTCCAAGGCCTACCCCTGAGGCATCTGTCTGAACAGGCTACAGTGTTTCACATAGGCTATAGCCTATGTGAAACACTGTAGCCTGTTTGAGTCATTTTAAGTTGATTTAATTAAACAGTCAAACGATACATTGGTGGTCCGTGGATTATTTATTATCAAGTTGATTGAAGTTTGCGTAGCCCATACATGCTTGGGAAATCTGTTGACATGAACATGATCCATCGGGACGTTTCATGTAAATGTAGACCTGTGGCACCACCCCGTGTGCAACAGATTTTCTCTTTATAAATGTTTAGTATAGTATTCGTTTATTAGTCCCCGAGGGGAAAATGGGTTGCAGCACATCACAGAGGCATTTAAAAAGTTAAGACAATACATCACTGACAACAACATAGACACAGATAAAAACAAACAGACATAGGAAAACCAGATATCGGCAGACATGACAAGGGGCCTAGAGGCCCTCATTTGCGAAATAGGGGGGACAGTGCCAGACCAGCTGGGTAAACAGTGCGTCCTAGCCATCATTTATTCAGGAGTTTGATGGCATGTGGGACAAAAGACAGCCTAGATCTGTGCTTTTTTAAATAAGGGGCACGATAAGCATTCTATATTTGCAAATGAGATTCCTGTCAATTTAATGGACGATGTTATGGCCCTCCTGACTGCCTTTTTCTGTGCCTCAGTTGCGTTGCCGAACCAGCATATAATGCCGAAGGAGAGCACACTTTCGATAAAAGCATGATAAAACATCTTCACCATTCTGTTGCCGACATTAAAAGACAATAATTTACGTAAAAAAAACATTCTTTGTTGAGACTTAGCATTTATTTTCTCAGACCAAACATCCCAAGATACTTGTACTCAGTGACACATTGAATGGGCTCGCTATTTAATAAAAGAGTAGGGTTGGGCGATTGTGCTATTCTAAAATCAATTTCCATCTCCTTTGTTTTTGAGGTGTTTAGAAGCAGGTTTGACTTCTCACACCAGTTAGTAAAGAAGTCAAGGACAGGCCCATGCTCCTCTTCCTCGTCAAAGAGGAGGCTGACCCGGGCCGTATCATCTGCATACTTCATAAAGTGCCTATTGGGAAAAGTGCTGATGCAGGAGGTGGTGTATAAAATAAATAAAGAGAGGATAAGACACATCCCTGGGGTGAGCCTATCCAGGTAGTTATTGTGTCAGAAAGTGCCATGCCTATTTTGACCTGCTGAGTTCTACAGCTGAGGAAGTCAACGATCCAGGAGATCAGACCAGGTTCAAGTGAGAATTCTTCAGTTAAAATGTTTGCTAAAATACTTGGCTTAATGGTGTTAAAAGCTGATGAGAAGTCGGCAAATAGAATCTTTACATGGGCTTTTGGCGCCTCGAGGTGAGTGTGCAGAAGATGCAAGAGGGTTGCGATAGCATCTTCCACCTCTCTAGAGGCCTGATATGCAAACTGCATGAGATCTAAGAGGTGCTGCGTTTACCAGTGAGGTGAGTGCTATAGGCCGAAAGTCATTGGGCTCACTGGCCCTGGGGATTTTAGGCACTGGAATAATTGTGTATGATTGTGGAGGGAGGACCTAAACATTTCTGTAAATACAGGTGCAAGTTGTTCTGCACAGTGTTTTAAAACAGCTCCTTCAATATTATCGGGGCCAGGGCTTTTTCGTATATTACACTTCCTGAAGAGATGGATGACTTCTAACTCCTCAATAGTCACACTAGAGGGGAGGGGGGAGGATGGAGGGGAATGGCAGTGTCAGCCTATATACTGTTGCTACTCTCAAACCGGCAGAAGAAAGTGTTCAAATGATTTGCCGTCTCCCTTCCATCACCACTGATCAAGACTGGAGATGGTTTCCCCTGCCCTTATGTGGAGCATTCGTCATGTTTTTAATTCCCTGCCATGCTTCTCTGGGATTACCAGAGGCCAGAGCTGCCTCCAGCTTCTCCTTATCGCTATACTTGTCTAACTGTATTTGTCTTTTAATATCTCTCTGTATGTTTCTCCGAGCAAACTCATCCTGGTTTTTATAAGCTTTTTTCTTCAGAATAATCAGCTTCATTAAACTGTGAGACACCCAGGGCTTGTCATTCGAATATATTTTGAAAGACTTAGTGGGTATCACAGAATCGACACAAAAATCAATATAACTAGACACTGTCCCAACCCGTTCATTAATATCGGGAGTATCGAATGTTTCCCACTGTGTGCAGTCAAAGCATCCCTGCAGGCCTATGTCTGTGCTGTTGCTATTAATGCAGGGATCAGCGTGGTAGAGACCGTGGTATAGTTCGCACACTGCCCATTAGGATTCCTCTCCCCAATTTATCCTTAAAGCCAGGCAGATCCACCTACACAGGATAAAGTGTGGCAAAACAATGGCAAAAATGGATCACAGAGTTGGAACAGCTTAGCAGATTTCAAGTACACAGGTGTATGAAACCTGAGAATTGTGGACTGATCAGGACTGCAGAGCTTCATCACTTCTGTGACGCAAGCGAAAAAGGTTACGGCACCACCAGCTATCTTCGCTTCACAAACAGTATGGGAAGGGTCCATGTTTCATTTACTTTGGGACAATCCAGAGTGACTCCACTCAAACAGATCACTATTCCCAGATTGGAGCTTACTGCAGCAACACTTGCAGTAAAGGTGGACAGGATGTTGAAAAGGGAGCTTAAAGTGGACCTCAACGACTCAACCTTCTGGACAGATAGCACCTCTGTCCTCGGATACATCAGCAACCAGACTAAACCATATCACACATTTGTGGCAAACAGAGTTTCAGTGATCAAGGACCTGTCTCAGGAGAAGCAGTGGAGGCATGTGAGCTCCATAGACAACCCTGCCGACGACGCATCCCGTGGGCTGCATGTAGAAGACTTTCTAAAGACATCAAGGTGGATAACAGGACCTAAGGATCTGGAAAAGGAAAAGGAATATTGGCCAAAAACACCTAAGAACCTGGGCCTCATTCCATCAGAGGACCCAGAGGTTAGAAAGGACGTAGCAGTTAACAGTTTGAGTGTCCACGAAACCAACCCAACCAGCAAACTGTTTGAGTATTACTCATCATGGAGCAGACTGCAGAGAGGGGTTGCTTGGATACTTAAATTAAGGGGAATTATTCTTCTGCTAAATCAAAGAAGGAAATCTGCAAAGGCTGACCTTGCCCCAGATTGGACTCTTTTGAAATCCTTAAAGGACAAAATGAACAAGCTGAAGTTGACATTTGGATCCCAACATCTGTCTGTGGAGGACATTAGAGAAGCTGAACGGTCAATAATTCACTCTGAGCAAAGACGTCGCTTCTCTCAGGAACTTGCACTTTTGGAGAAGGGAAGGCAAGTAAGAGCAAGCAGCTCTATCAGGAAGCTGGACCCAATCTTAGTTGAAGGCATGCTAAGAGTGGGAGGACGAATAAGCAAATCAGCAATGCCAATGGATCTGAAGAACCCCATTAACCTGCCCAGAGACTCTACTGTATCCAAACTGATCCTGGTTCACATCCATCAGCAGATTGGACACTCGGGGAGAAGCCACATGCTCTCAAGACTAAATCAAAGATTCTGGTTGCCTCGGGCTAACTCTGCAGCCAGAAAGATAATCAGAGCCTGTGTTTTCTGCCGAAGAATGCTAGCCACAGTTGGAGAGCAGAAAATGGCTGACCTCCCAGAGGATCGGGTGTCTCCAGATCTACCACCCTTTACTCATGTTGGTATCGACTTCTTTGGACTCCTGGAGGTTAAACGAAGCAGAGCAAATGTAAAACGTTTGGGAGTGATCTTCACCAAACGGAACCTTCGCCCCAATGATCTCGTCGTCATCGTGGATAACACAGCACCGGGTGATAAAGACACTGTCAGAGTCCAAAGGGCTTGTCCGAAGTGTCTTGGTGAAAACCAAGAGTAGCACCTTACAGCGACCAATTGACAAGCTCTGCCTGCTTCTGGAAGCAGTTGATTGAACACAAGGTGTCATGTGCTAGTAACCTCTGACACCCAGTATCACACACACACACACACACACACACAAACATTGGACTATGAACTATGACAATGATTGTATATTGATGACAGTTACATTTTGAGTAACGGCTTGTTTTTTGGCTCTATTATAATGTATTAATTGTTTTGCTACTGCGTCAACAATTAGGGGCCGGTATGTTAGAGCCACAAAGTTATTATTTAGATTCATAATTTGATAAATGATTTAATGATGGGAAATTATTTATATTGCCATGGTGAATATGTTTTGATGAAATGATTGTTCATTTTATATCGTAAATATGATCTGTTTCCTTGTACCTTCCTGTGTATATTTAATTGAGGACAGCCGGCGTGCTCGGAGACCTGATGAGACGGGGAGCGGAACAGTTTTTCGACCGCAAATTGCAGACAGAGATTGGTGTTGCAAATTGGACTGCAAACAAAGTATAGTTTAGTTTATATAGGAAAGCATATCGCCGAAATATTGTTTAAAGATTTGTTATTTTGAGACTATTTAAGTCAATACTTTTTTGTTAATAAATTAAATGTTTTGATTGAAAACCTTCGGCTGCTTATTGTTAGCTTTGTGTGTCGTCAACCCCTTCGTCAACCCCGTCGTCAACCCCGCTCTATAGTGGCAAGAGGAAACCTCGGATGCCATTACACTGTCCTTCACTGCAAACATCGCTGCTGCAGATACACGCTTTACAACATCAGGAGGATACGTCCCCAGCTGACCCAGAAAGCCACGCAGGTTCTGGTCCAGGCTCTCGTCACCTCACGCCTAGACTACTGCAACTCCCTCCTGGCTGGTCTACCTGCATGTGCCATCCGACCTCTGCAGCTCATCCAGAATGCAGCGGCTCATCTGGTCTTCAACCTTCCTAAATTCTCCCACACCACTCCGCTCCTCCGCTCCCTCCACTGACTTCCCGATAACTGCTAGAATCCACTTCAAGACAATGGTACTTGCAATGGTACCATCTACCATGCTGCGAATGGATCTGGCCCTTCCTACATCCAGGACATGGTTAAACCGTACACCCCAGCACGTGCACTCTGCTCTGCATCAGCCAAACGTCTCGCTGCACCCTCGCTGCGAGGGGGACCCAAGTTCCCATCAGCAAAAACACGTGGGTTTGCTATCCTGGCTCCAAGATGGTGGAATGAGCTCCCCATTGACATCAGGACGGCAGAAAGCTTACGGCCCCTACACACGGCGGCGTGCGTTGCCGCTTCAACGCTTCTGCCCATTCACTTTGAATGCGGTGACGTCACGATTTGCCGAACTGCATTGTGGGAGCAAAGCGTAGCTTCTCTCGTGGTGCTTGCTGCAAAAGTAGAGCAATGTTCTACTTTTGCCGCCTCAACGGAGGCGTCAGCCAATCAAATCCCGCGTATGCAAATCTGACAGTACAAGCACTAGCCAATCAAACCGCGTGTATGTTGGGAGAGCCGGACCACAGTTATTTCCCATATGTCAAAAAATGGAGGAGAAAATTATCGTGGTGGTAGAAATCACCCGGTACTCTATGACCAGTCCCTCTTTACATACAGGGATTCAAACCGGAGGAGCCAGGCATGGGGGGAGGTGGCAGAGACAGAGGGTGAAACTGGTAGGTTTTCGCTTGTTTGGGGAATTTATATCCAGTGTACTTGGTTTGAATGGACAGCTAGCAAGCATAGACAGTATATTTAGCCAGCATGGATGTAGCATGAATACTTTGCTTTGTATGTCCGGGGCGGGACATTCATGTGATTGGTTGTTGGTCGCATTGCTCGCGTTGCTCGCGTTGACTCCCCAAGCTCAAGACACGCCCACCGCCAAGCGGCAACGCACGCCGCCGTGTGTAGGGGCCGTTACACACCTTCCGGCGCATACTGAAAACTCATCTCTTTCGACTCCACTTCGAGCGATAGAACTATTAACAAAGCACTTATATACTAATAAAGGGCTGGCTTATCCAAAGCCAGTTGAGTAGCACTTGAAATGTTTTTGCTCTATGAAGCCTGATGTACTTATATGATTCTGTTTTCTTCAAGTTTGTATTTTGTTGGTCGAACGCACTTATTGTACGTCGCTTTGGATAAAAGCGTCAGCTAAATGCAATGTAATGTAACGTAATGAATAACCAGAAAGACAACTCTGTTTGTTTCACCATTTATTGTTGATCATTCTGACTCGTGTATCTCCACAGTATTGACTGGGTCTAAGATTTCCATAACACCACCAAAACAGAAAGATATGGACACAAGATGTGTGCAAATGTATTTGGTATCCTATCAATGTGAACATAATTTAAGGGGGACCTAACCTCCTCTAGGGGGTCCGGGGGCATGCTCCCTGGGAATATTAAATATTGAAGTTAAAAGCATCAATCTGGTGCACTTTGAGAGCAAAATGAAGAGATCTATGGATACATCTTTCAACACCCATACTGTATGAAACAGAACTGTAAACAGATTTTTCTTTTTGGATAATTTACAAATCTCTCCCCTTTTAAACTCTATTCTTGTTATTTTTAACAACTTTTTTGTTACTATAGTATTTTATACCTGTTTTTCATTTAGTCTCATTAATAACTATATTGATCATATCAAGGTGTGCCTTAACCTCACTGAGCTGAGGTTATTTGAGCCTCTCAGGTTGTAGAAAAGCTCTTTAAATTTGTTAGCATAGCTAGCTAACCAGATGCTAATAACAACAGATCGCCACTGTGCTTACAACTAAAGACACAGCCACGCAAACAATGCGGCATGTGTACGGCTCCTTATGGGTATTGCAATATTTGAAGGACTGGAGCGGCGTTCCGGTGCTCTGTCAGCACTCCTTTCAGACGAGACATACCACGTGAAGACACGTTACGCTCGTGTTGTGTTCAAGGAACCTGTCCTTGGCCAGGAAAAACAGGTACTCACTTGTTTAATTATTTTTGCGGTCTAGATTTCTTCTTCTTTTTTGAAGTGAGAAGTTGTCTGTCAGTCGGACTGACGGACTCCCCCCCCCCACCCCCAAAACGAAATCTCCGCGGTTCTCCACGAATTACACAAGTCACCCAAATCAGCGTTAAAAAAGCGAGAGGCGCCGAAAAATCCCCTATTAATGTATTGATTATAGCTCCGGGTTCGTATAGGTCGGCGTCCGGATCCGGACCGCGGTCCGCTTGTTGCCGACCCCTGACATAGACCATAGTCAGCTAACATCTGCCCTCTCCAGGCCCCATGCTGCACTCTCACTTGAAGAGCATGTGCATCGGTATAATAACACCCTGCATGAGTGCCTCAAGCTGGCAGCCATCAGACCTGTCCTGAAGAAGCACAATCTGGATCCTGAGGTACTCACAAACTACCGCCCCATCTCAAACCTGCCTTTTCTAGCAAAAGTTCTGGACTACGTCATTGGGGGAGGTGTCATCCGCCCACAACTGAGTAAGATCGAAGCGATTACCGCCTACCCCGTGCCAACCACAAAGAAGAAGGTAAAGTCCTTCTTGGGGTTAGTCAATTGGTACCGGAAGTTCATCCCTCAGCTGTCAGAAAGAGCAGTGGTGTTGACCAACCTCACCAAGGCCTCGGTGCCAGCCAAAGTCTGCTGGAACGAGGACTGTGACAGAGCTTTCAAGGATCTGAAGCAAGCCATTACCACTGAGTCGGTCCTTCACTCACCAGACTTTGAACAGCCTATTATGGCTGTAGCCTACACAGAGCCGAACACACGCGATAAGAGCTGCAGCGGCACCAACCATGAACAATATTAATATTAATAATACAGCTATAGACCTCTACTATGGTAGTTGTAGTCATCAAGTTAGTTTCTCTTGGCTCGTCTTCTTGTGTCTCTTCAGCCTCAAAGTTAACGTTAGCTGTCAAGTTACCATTAGCACTGACGTTAGCTCCCTCCTCTCTCGGTTCTGTTGTAGCAGCAGTCACAACGTACGATGTGCTACCACCAGCTACATTCGGTTGCTCTTCTTGATCAGGTTGTTTGGCCGTCTTTTTAAAGAAATTGCCCAAGGTAAGTTGTTTTTTTCTTTTCGACATGTCAGCAGCAGCAACAATGCCTGGTAAACATGCAGTGCCAACTAAACAAGCTTGTGAGTGAGTGGGTAGTGGGTGGAGCTGCGGGCAGCGTGCAAGCAGGCGACACTTTTTTCATCTCAAACTCACTAACCCGCTCCATCCAGGACTTCCCTCTAAACATCGACGGCTCCACCGTCAACCCCTCAACTCACGTCCGTAACCTTGGTATCATCCTTGACCCCACTCTCACTTTCCTCCCTCACATCAACCAGATCACTAAAACCACCTTTTTCCACTTATAGAACATCGCCCGCATCAGACCCTCCCTCTCATCAAACCCTCCCTCTCATCAGACCCCCCCTCTCATCCACCGCTGCTGACACTCTGATCCATGCCTTCATTACATCCCAACTGGATTACTGCAACAGCATTCTCTATGGCAGGGGTGCCCAACCAGTCGATCGCGATCGACCGGAGATTCCCAGTCGATCGCGAGATGTGTCTAAAAATAGAACAACAATATTCAGTTGTATCGTTAATGTCCTATAACATAATCTTCCTGTGCCAGAATAATGCACTTGAACGCATCAAAGCTTTGTGATTGGCCGGCGTGACCCCATGTGTCGGGGCGTGGCTTGTGGGCAGTGGGCACTAGTTCGCTGACGTTGTCCGTGTCAACAGGAGTGACAGTCCGCACACACACAAGACCGCAATGGCAGAAGCAAAAAAGCCCCAAAATATCATTTTCACTCCGCGTGGGAGGATGATTATTTTTGTATCTATTCCAATTCAAAGTCCATCTGTCTCATCTGCAATGCGAGCGTGGCTTTATCGAAGAAGGGTCTTTTAGGAGCGGCATTTCAAAACAGTGCACAAACGCTACGAGACGGAATTCCCTCCTAATTCTGCCCTACGCTCCAAAAGGGGAGGGGCCTGAAAGGACAGCTAATTGCACAGCAGTCCATTTTCACCAGGCCCAACAACAAGAGCAAGGCTGCTACCAGAGCATCTTATCGTGTCAGTCACGTTCTTGCGAAACACATGAAGTCTTTCAAAGACGGCAAAGTTGTGAAAGAATCATTCCTGGAGGCTGCGACGCACTTTTGGACAATGGGAACAGCAGAAGACAAGCAACAAAGAAATAGAAGGAAACAAGGAGAAGGAGAACGATAAAGAGCTGTAATGTGTGCATTTGTGTCAGTAAAAATAACAGTAGCATTTCAACAGGTTTTTGATACAATACAAACTGAAGTTAGATACCGTTATTAATCAGCTGTAAGTTTTAGTTTGTTTGAACTTATTCATTATAATTATTGTACAAAATGGTATAAGAATGCAAACATTAAGATATGTTCTGTTTAAATTGATTATAGTCTATTATCAATTCAGGTTAAGAAACTAGTGTTGCTTGCATCCTATTTTAAAAGGCATTTATTTTTATACTCTACTAAAATGCAACAAAAAAAGGGTTTGATTCTATTAATTTTGTCTCTTTTATTGCACTTTGGCAGCAGATTCCTGAGTAGCTTCAGATCTGAGTTGTCTTATGAGTAAGCCTAATTTATACTTTTGTAGCAACACTATTTTTATATAATGGCAAAGAAAGGGTTCAGAGTATTTTATTTTTTCCTGTGTCATATGTGGCAGCACTGTTCAATGTTTCTTGAAAACATTACCCACTGTAGTGACGTGTGGATAAACTCCAACTCTGTATCAACACACTGTAACTTCAGTTAAATACTTGTATGTGTGTAGATTAGAAAGATAAAGGATCTGCAGTATTTTATGAAGTATTCATTGTACGAAGGTCAGTTTTATACAAGTAGAAGTATGTATTTACCTGGTAGTAGGCTGTCAGTAATGGCTACGCCTCTCTATTTGGACTGGTAGATCTCGGCAGACTGGCAACTTTAAAAGTAGCTCTCGGTTCAAAAAAGGTTGGGCACCCCTGCTCTATGGTTTACCTGCATACTGTGACGACCCCTGCCTCACTATCTCTGGTGGTGTGTGTGTGGCCCTTTAATGACTCTTCCTCAGTTTGTGCTCACAGGGATTGAGGACACCTGGCGCCTGGAGCTAGCCGGATAAAGGACTGGGCCGGATCTCGCTCTCGCTCTCTCTGGCAGGAGGACGTAACGCGAAGAACAGCCACGACCAGCTGACCTCTTGTTTCGTCGTTTGTTTCGCCTGTTTGTGTCCTTCAGCAGCAGGGAATAAACCCTCTTTTTCTATTCACGCCCTCGGTTTCTGTCGCGCGTTTGTTGTGGCTGAGAGCCAAGCCATGACAATACATCCTCAATAAACTACAATATGTCCAAAACTCCACTGCCCGTATGCTTAACTCCACCTGACGCTCCGACCCCTATCCTCCAGGACCTCCACTGGCTCCCCATCAAACACCGGAATGACTTCAAAATATTAATTCTCACCTACAAAACCATCAACAACACCCCCTACCTCAGTGACCTCATCCAACCACACACCCCTACCTCAGTGACCTCAGCCAACAACACACCCCTACCCGTCGCCTCAGGTCTGCTGACGCTAACCTACTACAGCCCATCAGGACAACGCTCTCGACCTGGGGGGACAGGGCCTTCGCTGCAGCCCCCCCCCCTCTGGACCTGGGGGGACAGCCGCCCTCCCTCTGGAACTCCCTTCCCAGTCACATCCGAAAGGCCAACACTCTTGAATACTTCAAAAAATGTCTCAACATTCACTTATTCACCCTCGCTTTCAAACTCTGATCAACAGCAGTTTACACAGATACAGCAACAGGTATCCATGACGAGAGAAGAACAGAAACCAGAGGATGGTACTCAGAACGACAGTCAGTTCCAGGGAAGGAGTGAGTATCATGATCATGATTATGATGGTCCTGCTGGTGGCGACGATGATGATGACCCAATGGAGATGATCAACCAGAGGAGACACAGTTTCAGACAACAGAGGGAACCCTTGGCCCAAAGGGAACCCAAATTGCTGCAGTTATCCCCAGAGGATGACATCAAACATTTCCTGACTATGTTTGAGAGAATAGCACATGTCTGTCGCTGGGCTAGAGATGGATGGGCTGTGTGCCTTGTTCCCTTGCTCACCGGTAAAGCTCAAAGTGCATATGTTATGATGTTCATGAAAACTATTAAAAAGGTCTCCTATTATGCTATTTTTAACCATATATTATGGGTCTCAGATACGAAAAAAATTAACGGCACTAATTATTTTAACGCGATTAACGCATGTGTATTTTTTTACCTTGGCCGCCCCGTAGTTTCAGAGCGCATCGAGTTTAAAATACCATCTACAAGCTGACGCTGACAGCCCCGCTCCTGCCGCCCGCTTGTGGCAGACCACACTTCCACGCTCACCGGCAGGCACCGACTGGCCATCGGGAGGACCGGGAGGGTGTGTGGCTCGAGCGAGAGAGACCTTACGTGTATTGTTGTTGTTAGCATCTGGTGCTAGCTAGCAGCGCTAACGGATAGGAGCTGTTTAAATGAAAACAGAAGGGCGACATTTCGCCACAACTGCACCGAGCATTTGACCTTATGCAGGAAGCCAGACAGTGGGACATTGTACGAAAAGTCAGCACACTCAGCACGGATAGTGCGTGCAACATGATCGCAGCGTCCAGGCAGCTCCCGTTCGAGCATATGCCTTGAGTTGCACATAGCTCCAACACACACACACACACACACACACACACACACACACACACACACACACACACACACACACACACACACACACACACACACACACACACACACACACACACACACCATTTGTATTGTATTATTGTATGAGAGAGGTTCCAGGTTGAATTGAGGCGAATATTTGTAATGTTCAGGTTGTTGTGTTTAATATTCATGAGAATATTTGTCATTGTTCAAATGATAATAAACTAGAGAAACTTGAAAAATATTCCTCTAAGGTAAATTTAGAACAGATAAAAAATGTGCGATTAATCGTGATTAACTATGGACAATTATGCGATTAATCGCGATTAAATATTTGAATCAACTGACAGCCCTAATAAAAACACGTCTTTGATGTGTTTTGCTCAAAATACCAAACAGATCAAAAAAAGAGGAGGGGGAGCTAATGCCTGCGCAGAATTACCCGGCAGATACAGTTAAATGCTGCCGTGATTAAACGCCGTCATGTTCAAAACCATATCAAGGATTATTTCTGAAACAGTATGGAGCTCAAATGCTTTTTCTCTTGCGAGTTTACCACAAGGTGAGTTCCTTTTTTTTTCACTGCAGTTTTACATGTGCTCTCTCCAGTACAGCGTTAGCCCTGAGTGTTAGCGATGCTTGCTAATACCATATTACAGACCATATTACGTCGAAAACACGTCAGGCATTGTTTCTGATAGTGCCTTGGGTCCGCATCTCGCATGACGAAAAATCTGGATCAGCTCTGTTGTTCCCCCGTTTTTTGGGTACGGAGGAAAAGAGAGAGGGTTTTATTTTCTGACACTTTGTGAGTTCCTTGACACACCGGGGACACATATTTATGCATAAAAGACATCAACAAGTGCATGATAGGTCCCCTTTAAAGCAGCAATTTTGACAAAATATTAAATCACACCTGATACTTACGAAAGACAATTCCGGTACCTGAAGATCGAGTCTGGCGGGACTCCACAAGAGCTGTATGTTCGTCTGAAGGATCTCTTCTCCAAATGGGTCAAGCTAGAGAAGTCAACTTTGAAAGAAATAACAGAGACTATTATCCTGGAGCAGTTCCTGAGGATGGTCCATCCTGAGCTGGAAGCGATCATTGTTTAGGTTAACAGAAGTACAGATATGCTGCTTTACCCATGGTGCATTTCCTAGCATTGAAAGGACTTACCTCATACGCACGTCATTTATTTGCAGATTTGAGTTGAGCATGTAATTCCATTCGGCCATATCTATGAATAAAGAAGCTTTTATATTCCACTTTCTCATTAATAGATGATACCACTTTAACCAAGTGTTAAAAGTGTCTCCATCAGAAACTAGAACCTTGAGCTTGGGAGCCACCCAGGGCTGCATCACTACAACTGTTCTTCTAACCTTATACACCAACAAATGTAACAGTGAAGAGGGTTAAGTGTTAACCCTAACAAACATATAATAACATGTTAAGATGTTACTTATATCCAAGCTTTAATTAAATAAGCAGAATGTAAGGAGAACATCTCTGGGCAAGTAAAGTTCACCTTTAAAACTGTTCATGTGATGTATTAGAGTGGGGAGGGCAGCTGGGGTTTAGGTCGGTGGCTGTGTTCAGTGTGACCTTGGAGTATGATTTTCAATGGCTTTTGTTCGAGTGGTGTGTCTTCAGTTAGAGGCCAAGCCCTCCACGTGGTTTTCACAACTAAATTGAAGTTGTAGAAGTTTGAATGTCCTGGTGGGATGTTGCACATCATCCTTAGTTTATAACTTATAAGGATTACCCTCTGTTATATGTACTACTGTAAACCGTGATTATTTAAAGGCTTCTTTTAGATGAGATACATCCTCACATTTTATATTCATCAACCGTGTCTGACATTATGTCCTCATCAGTGTTCTCTTATCTCTGAAGTTGCACGTTGAAAAGATTTACCTCAATGAGGAATGAGTCCATTGTATGTGGTGCATCCTCTATCCCAGAGCCATTGAGGGTCAGCTGTCATTAGAGCAGCCATGTGACGGACAGAGGGGGGTTCATCCTTCTGCAACGGGCAGCAGGATGGAAGTCAGGTTCTAACGGTGTGTGGAATGGAGCTGTAATGTAACCTTCAGTTCAGATGGGAAGCTGTTATGTACAGTATGTTCTCAGTATATATCAGTGTGGAGCACCTGAACCAGGATTGATCATAGTCTTCGTTTGTCTAATTTGAAAGCCTGCTCATGCATTATGTATGATATGGCAAAGGATGCACTTTGTGGAGCAATGTTCAATAATTGCAGTAACCTCCCAGCGTCCTTCACCCTCCTGTGAGGGCCCGGGTCTTTTGCTCCGCCTCTCTGTCACATCAGAGGAACACACGACTGAAACCAATGATTTGAATGAAATACACTGAATGTTCTCCTGTGCGTGCTTGTCTATAATTAATGTGCAACATTTCTGCAGAGGACTAATCAGGGCTATTCAGCTGAGTTGGTCCCCTGGAATATCTAACACATGTACATGCCAAAGCTGACCAGTTCTATACAATCTGGCAGCCTTACTTACATTTCCTAGGGCCTGATTGTGGGCTATTATAGTTAAAGGAACCTCCTGAATCCCTGTCATCAAGACAAATATCATCATCAATCATAAATGAGATTCTCCTGTAACCTTCTATGTATGTCTGAAACTGAGCTGTTTTCTTTTGTCTTGGTTTTGCTTTGTAATTATGACTTTGTCATGTATGTGCCATGGCATTACTGAGTTTGTAGAAATTAAGAAAAATCAATAATCGTATTGTTAAAAACGAATACAACTCTCACTTGGCCAGTCTCAGCAGGGTCTGCTGAACCCATTAAGGACAGCTGCACAGGTAGAATACCCTACTTGTTTTCTCATTTTGAACTATTCTGATAACATTATACTGTCTGAACTTTGCGATGATGCTAAAATCAAAAAGAGGTAAAAAGCCAAATACTAATCAGTTTACAACCTGACTTTCTGCTTAAACTTTGACCTTGCTCACCAGCTCTTCGCTGTCATGAATTTCCTGTCAGTTAGTGATTTGCAGCCATATAATGGGCGCGCTCACTCTGGGGTTTACCTCTTTAAGCAAAGCCGGATAGATAACCTGACTGCTGGCTTGTAAAAAACATGTTTTATAGTTTCACTTGTCATGTGTGCAGTACCGTGTTTTTATTGCACATTTCTGCACCATGCATTTGACATCCAATACTGACTCCCATTGCCAATGCAGGAAGCCCTGAGCCCTGCATGTAGCCAGGAGCAAAGTTCAGGGACAGGCAGGACACCGGAGTTGGTGTGTCTATTACCCATAACCACCATATTTCCCTGATCAATATACCAAGTTTTTTAATAATACTGAAGTAAAGGTTTGCAGTCCTGTAGTTACATATTCATGTTGCAATGAACTGTTGTATTCCAATAAAGATGAAAGACTGAAGACTTCCTGTAGTTCTTATGCTCTCTGGAGCAGTGCTTTTGGTTTTGGCTAATGGTTTTTAGAAAACTTGATCAAACTTTCAGACCTGGCCGTCTGAGATGTACCTTCTCACCATGCTGCCTTCTTTCAGAACACTGTCACATCAACACAAATAATGTGGTATGATTCTTAATGTATACCCAGTATACCTAAATAATAACACTCCAGATTTCCACCTAAATGTGAAAAGAAAACATTCCAAAAAATGAGGTTATATCTCTCACAGGCTCCGCCCTCTACTGGATGGGTACTACCTTATCATGCAAGCAATCACCTACTGAGATTTCCATAGACGTAGCGGGCCCCGGGGCGGGCCTACCTGAATGCACGCGCATTTCACTTCCGTATAAAAGGAGGCCTCGCCTCCTGGCCACCATCCTTTACTCTTCAGCGAGCGGAAGTGACACTGTAAACTATCTGACGTATCAGAGAAAGCAGAAAGGAGGGACAGTGAGGTGGAACGGTGTGCTGGACGACAGTGTGTGTATACATCGGGGCTCCGCCCACTGTCCCCGTAGAGGGCGGAGCCTGTGAGAGATATAACGCCGGGTTACGTATTATAACCCTTGTTATATTAGCACAGGCGGAGCCCTCTACTCAGGGGCACTGTCTGTCCTGTACCGCTCGCTGAAGAGTGGTGTAGGATGATGGTCAGGAGGCGTGGCCTCCTTTTATACGGAAGTGAGATGTAGGTAGGTAGGCATTCAGGTAGGCCCGCCCCGGGGCCGGCTACGTCTATAGAAATCTCAGTAGGTAAATGCTTGCATGATAAGGTAGTACCCATAGAGTCCAGTAGAGGGCGGAGCCTGTGTTAATATAATGTAACTTGGCGTTATTTCCCTGGCTATTTCTATAACAGTCTTGGATATGTCAAAGATTAGCAACACAATTAAGTTTTTTTGCTATATTATTTTTTTCAAAAAATTAGATTAAACAAAAAACTCACACATTAGTCATTCGGGACAAAAATGTCCACTTCCAAAAACTGCTATAAAATGATAACAGATTAATATATTTTTAAACTTTTTGGGGTTAAATCTTTCAATCAACCTCAGTCCTGATAAAAAATATCAAATTATTTTCAGGATTTTAACCCTTTAACTGCCAGTTTGAAAACATGAATTTGCGTTTTCTATGAAAAACATGCACAAAAATGCAATTATTTTCCATATAATTTGGGGGGGTCGGCTTTTTTTTAATCACAGTCTTGGATATGTCAAAGATTAGCAACAACATTTATTTTTGGTGAATTATTAGTTTTTGCACAGAATCAGATAAAACAAAAAAGTCCCACATTAGCCACTCGCAGACAACAATGTCCACTCCCATTATAAACATATCTTTTGATCTTGATCGGGTTTTATTTTACTGTGTATCACCAGATGTGACATTTTACTATTGAATTACATGCTTGTCATTTCTTGGTTTCTTTGCCTGTTGTATAACGGGGCCCTGACAGCCATTGGAATACATGTATGCAACTAATATGATGTAGGTGTGTTGGTATGGATGTGGAAGAGTGGTATCAGCTGAGAAATATGTGTGTGTGTGTGTCTGTCTGTCTGTATGTATGTATGGATGTACAGTGTGTGTGTGTCTGTCTGTCTGTCTGTCTGTCTGTCTGTCTGTCTGTCTGTCTGTCTGTCTGTCTGTCTGTCTGTCTGTCTGTCTGTATGTATGGATGGATGTACAGTGTGTGTGTGTGTGTGTGTGTGTGTGTGTGTGTCTGGATGTACAGTGTGTGTGTACAGAGACAACAATATACAGTAGATTTGATTTACAGCAAGTCGCAGTTTTCGCCTCATATCTCTTTCTTTTTCTCTCACTCCCTCATTCCCAAACTCATACACACTCGTACATATTAAACCTCCTTATATGTGTGAGTGATTGTGTGTGAGAATGAGACAGGACTAAGTGTGCTCTCATGGTGTTTTGTTTTTCATTTGTGTCTTTGAGGTAAACAGATGTATGATCTTGACCTCGATGTTTTGAATTGTTACAAACTTCAAAGTCCTTTCATGGGCCCTTTCTCATTTCATCAAATCCCCCTCCTCGACTCCTCGGTCCTCCGGTAGTGACCCGGAAATATATTTTAGTGCGCCATGTTGAAGGACGTCTCATTTCTCTAAATGCACACCGAGGACCGAGCGTCGAGGAGGCTCTCTGGAGGAGCTATAACCGAGGATACACTGATGGGTCCTCCACGGCTCCTTCGTGGATGCATTTCCGGGAACAGAGATGTTTCAAAGAGTCGTGACGCACGGCCGGACTTATCTCAGCCAATCACAGCTCTGCATGCATCCCCTGGATATTATTTTAGAAACTGCTCTCATCGCTTCGCTAGGTTTACAGTGAGAACATCTGTGAGGTCCGTGCAGAAAGCAGAGCAGGATAAATAATATATATCACTCAGTATAGGAGGCCTACATTACTCTCTTTATTTGCTCTAGTTTAGTAGATATCTACAAACAAAGAGTCCATATTTTTCTAAGACCATTTAGTGCTTCACATAATAAAATACACAACTGCTGTAGCCTGATTATATGCTTTAGGAGATGTAGGTGTGTGTGGTACAGTGTGTGGGTGTGTGTTGTACAGTGTGTATGTGCGTGTGTGTGGTTGTCACGGAGGTGATCTCTGGGCTCATAGATCTCGGCCTCCGTTATGGGTTGTTTAGTTTTTTGTTGCTGAAAAGTGTTCCCTTTCCCCATGTCTGTCGTTGATTGTGTGCACCTGGTGCCCTGTGTTGTCTCCTCCCCCCTCACCTGTGTCCTGTGTTGTCTCCTCCCCCCTCACCTGGTGTCCTGTGTTGTCTCCTCCCCCCTCACCTGGTGCCCTGTGTTGTCTCCTCCCCCCTCACCTGTGTCCTGTGTTGTCTCCTCCCCCCTCACCTGTGTCCTGTGTTGTCTCCTCCCCCCTCACCTGGTGCCCTGTGTTGTCTCCTCCCCCCTCACCTGGTGCCCTGTGTTGTCTCCTCCCCCCTCACCTGGTGCCCTGTGTTGTCTCCTCCCCCCTCACCTGTGTCCTGTGTTGTCTCCTCCCCCCTCACCTGGTGCCCTGTGTTGTCTCCTCCCCCCTCACCTGGTGCCCTGTGTTGTCTCCTCCCCCCTCACCTGTGTCCTGTGTTGTCTCCTCCCCCCTCACCTGGTGCCCTGTGTTGTCTCCTCCCCCCTCACCTGGTGCCCTGTGTTGTCTCCTCCCCCCTCACCTGTGTCCTGTGTTGTCTCCTCCCCCCTCACCTGTGTCCTGTGTTGTCTCCTCCCCCCTCACCTGGTGCCCTGTGTTGTCTCCTCCCCCCTCACCTGGTGCCCTGTGTTGTCTCCTCCCCCCTCACCTGGTGCCCTGTGTTGTCTCCTCCCCCCTCACCTGTGTCCTGTTGGGTTGATTGGGTTTGGCATTTAGGCTCTGGGGTGTTGCTGTTAGAGAGGGAGTGTGTGTGTGAGATCCTTGTGGCTGCAGGCTGTGCTGTGCTCAAGGAAACAACAGCAGGATTAAGGCTGTGTGGGTCATTGTGTTCATGCAAATGCCCACACCGGGTTGTATTTTGGACATTCTGCCTCTGCCTCCTTGCTTGGTCGGGCTGCTCAATTGTCAGCCTCACAGTGGTGTAGGTGTGTGTGGTACAGTGTGTGCGTGGATGCAGCGGACAGACAGGTCTCAGTTGATTTGGTGTCCTCTGCTTACTTTCAATACTGGTAAATAAAACTTTTGGCCCGTAATTTATTTCCCTCATTGTAGCAACCAGAGAGGGGGGGGGGATATATCCAGTCTCTGATAGTGTTACGTTATTATGAGAGTGCTCTGCTTGATTCTGAAATTGTGTGTGTGTGTGTAGCCTGTTATTGTCTCATTATACCGCACTGTGAATGAATCAAAGTAAATATATAAGTGGTCATGAACACATCTGTCCATCAGACAGAGGGCTGCTGTGCCTCCTGTCATCATTAATGGACACCTCTTTAAAATGACCGCTCAGAGGAGAGGAGTTCTCATTTCTCTAACCGCCTGCTGCTTCCCCTCCTCTCTCCTCGGTTCCCCTCCTCAGTCCTCGGTTCCCCTCCTCTCTCCTCGGTTCCCCTCCTCGACTCCTCCGTTCGCATCTCCTGTGGGTGGGACTAAGTCTCGAGGAGGGGAGTTAGAGAAATGAGAAAGGGCCATAATGTCTCTTTAGCAAACAGACATACACAGCCATACATACACTCCTTGAAGTAAATAAAAACACCTGGCTGCAAAGCCAAAGCTTCAAATATGTGTCGTTTGGCTGGATGGTCATTTCATTCCTGTGATACGCAACAAGCAGTAAGATGAAGAGGAGCTTCTCTGTGAGAGGTCTCATGCAGCCCCTAACTTCAGCTGCAGGACTCATCCTCTGAAGCAGAAGCATGGAGAATCTGGTGTGGATCTGAACTGTGCTTGAAAGGAGTCAGCACAAGGATAAAACACTTTTTTGCCAAACAGTTGCCCCGAATCCCACGTTGATACAGAGGAATCGCTGAGGTCCTTTGCTGAGGAGGTTGAGGAGCTGCAGAGGAGCAACACGATGGTGATGAGGTTGAGTATGTATGAAGGACTACAAAACCTTTTAGATGGCAAAAGCCTGATGTTCACAAAAGTGCTTCGTGATCTCCTCCTCAATCACACCACAAAGGGGACGATAGCACCAGAGATTGCCACAGGAGTAACAAGAATATTCGTTGCGCCGCCACGTGAAGCCATGCTTAGAGAAATGATCAGATGCGTGCGGTGGAGTCTGATCCTTCTTCGTCTGACCCTTCCCCTGAAAGTGGAGAGGACACAGAGGATCCCATCCCGTAGCTGCGCTACATTCCTCTGCACTATCCTATCCAATGTTTGCTCAAACATCTGTGGCATCAACATCCCTCCAGTTTGCCACCGAACGTCCCCCATGCCGGTGTGTCATGTCGACAATACTGCTGATGATGATCTCAGGGGTAAAGAATAAATCAAAGAAGGATTCCACGTCATGAGTTCTTATTTATGTCACTCGTAATGGCATAACGCGTGGGCCCCGAAACTCTGGCAGCAGGAATGTAGCGCGGCGTTTCCTCGTGAGAGGGAAACCAGATTTGAATTTGTTTTGATGTCCACCCACTGCCACGATGGACACGATTCTCCGGATAGGATAGTGCAAAGGAATGTAGCGCAGCGTCGGGATCCTCTGTGTCCTCTCCACTTTCAGGGGAAGGGTCAGACGAAGAAGGATCAGACTCCACTCCAAACTCCACATCAGATTCTCCTTCTCATGTTTGGCAAAAAAGTGTTTTATCTTTGTGCCGACTCCTTTCAAGCAGATCCACACCAGATTCTCCTTATCAGGGTGTTTCTGCTTCAGAGGATGAGTCCTGCAGCTGAAGTTAGGCTGCATGAGACCTCTTGTCCCACAGAGAAGCTCCTCTTCATCTTACTGCTTGTTACATATCACAGGAATTAAATGACCAGCCAGCCAAACGACACATATTTGAAGCTCAGACAGGCTGAAGGCTGCACGTCTTTAACCCTCTGAGACCCACTTTAACACCTTTTGGATTTAGCATACCTTTGTCATTATCTAATTATTATTTTGGCAATATTATCAAGTTCTTTACATCCACAGATTCATCACACTCAATAAATATGTTTGAACACTTTTGTAGGAGATAATAGTCCATCAAAACTCAAATCTAATTTTTGATTATTTTATAAAACCCAACACAGTAAACCATTATCAAGAAAAAAGGAAAACATAGAGAGTTGCACACATTTGTTTTGATCCTGATATTAAGTTATGCCCATTCGTTTGGGCCGTGTACATGCTCATCCTCAAAAAGCATGAAGCATCGGCAGCATTTTCCTCAACATTATTTGAAGTTTATTTCCTCCGGCCTCAGCTGTGGAAAAGGATTTCACCCTCTTTCTGTCACTACACTTAATGTGACCTTCTTATCTTCATTTCGTTCAGCTTGTGTTTGTCTTCTGTCCTCTCTGATGCCTGAGTATATCCACGACTCAAATCTGTGTGTCCGTGGCCACTGGAGCCAATGGGGCTGTTTGATTCTGAAACATCACCAACAAAGATGGTGTATGAAAAGTGATGATACTTACAGATACATAGAATCAGGAGGAGGAGTAAGGGTTCGTCTTTCAGCACCATTGTGGAGTTATTACAGTTTAAAGACAGCGTAGTTTTTCATAAATAGGTGTCAGAGGGCTGAACACTACCAACATGCACTAAAATGATCTTCAGAAGACTGGAGAATAGCCAAAGAATTTCAGAAGCTTTCTTTATGCCTTCACATATTGTCTGCCATTGCTCGCAAATTATTTCATGTTCTTCCTCCAGTAGTGTGTTGTTTGCTGATGGACCCTCAGTGAAGCCTGGCTAACAAAAGGCATGTTTCCCTCTGTATACACAGCTGATTCTTCCAGTGGAGGCTGAAGGGGATGACGGATCCTCTGCTGCCTTACACTAACGAAATATGTCTTTATGTTGAAAAGACAAGGTACAACCTTAATCAGAGAATGTCGACTATATACTGTATTACTAAATATAATTGTTTTTATAACACGTTCCTGCAGCTGGATGAATTTATTTGGCATCTTATGTAACAGATGTGGAGTGGAGAGACAGAAATCATAGAGGCAGAGAAAAAAGCCGGCAGGATTGTACATTTCAGAAAAGTGTTCAAGAGGCAAATAACTGTCATACGCTCCCTGAAATCTTCTCCTCGTGTGGGGGTTTGCTCAGCACTAAAAATAAATTGGTTTTCTACCTTGGGATTGAAACTGTCACTGTGATCAAGATGGAGTTGAAGGGTTGCTGAGGTTCATTTAGGGCAACATACTTTACATAGTCATCTGTTCACCCATCAGCAGGATGAGAGCCGGGATGACTTCATCAGGACTGGGCGAAATGGTTTCATGCCACAGAAAACAATACACACATCACAGTGACATACCAACCCAGTCTCACAAAAAAACGTGTAATAACTACGTTGGTCCACAACTTGGGACGTAGTATTTCTACAAAAACGCCTCTGAAATTGTAAGATCCCTACGTTTTTGTTCACCATTCATTCCAATGGATGTCACGTGAAAAAAAACATGGCTGAACTTCGTTTTTTTCTCGGTGGAAAATGCCTATTTAAAGGTTAGTTTGGCCATTAAAACGCGTTTTGATGTAATTTGATGCGAGAAATATGAGTTGTTATTTCAGATTATGTGTGCAGTGGATGTACATGATCTTTAGTTTGCTAGTTATTACGAAGATTACTTCAGGAAATGGTGTCTATACAACGTTTTCATTGTTACTGTTGTATATGTAAGACTATGGACTACGACATTTAGGTTGAACGTTTATTGAACACGTTGTTGCATACGCTTCCATGACAACACACAACAACACAACTGTATCCGGTTCACATCGCAAAACTCCCGGTGCCATCTTAAAGGCACAGTCACACCTGATGTGACACATACATAACATTTACCCCTCCCCACAAGGAACCCAATTAACTTTTAGCTATCTACTCTAGATGAACTGGGTAGACTGCCAGTCACCAGCATAGCCATGTGGATTATTCTGCCACGCAACAGACTATGCTCTGAACATTACCCCTGAGTCACAAGCTCACAATATAATCTTCCAAGTATCTTGCTCTGACCCGGACACGGGCCGGATGAGCTTCAAAATGAACCACTGGCTCAACCGGCTCAGGTGGGAACCCGGCTGGACCCTGCAACTGTTCATCAGGAAAAACAAAGTCCCCGTCCTCCCTGGGCCCTGGGTCCATGATGGGGGGCGGTGCCACCTTCCGAAGCCGGCTTGCATGCCACCGTGATCCGTCGGCCAAAGGAAAGGTGGCTGACCCCAGTTGAGCGGTGACCTTCATCGGCGCCGTCCAGAAGGATAGCAGCTTGTGGTCCCGGTTAGGACGGTGAATCCTGACCCAGTCTCCCAATGTGAAGGAAGGTGCTCTCACCCTCCGTCTCTTGTCGAACCGCTGCTTCATGCGACGCTGAGCCTCTGCAACCCTGGCACTCTGGCAGGGTGTGGCTGTTGGCGTGACGGCCGCCGGGGCCCGTAGCCGATCCAAAGGGAGCTGCAGCTCGCGGCCCATCATCAAGATGAATGCGGCGTGGCCCGGTAGTAAAGCAAGGTGCGAAGCAGCTGAGAATGGAAGACCATCTGCCAGGTGTGCTCTGATCTCGTTCTTCAGGGTTTGGTTGAACCTTTCCACCCCCCCATTTGCTTGCGGGTGGTAGAAAGCTGTACGGATGTGTTTAATCCCCCTCTCTTCCACAAAGGTGGCGAACTCAGAGGAGACAAATTGTGGGCCGTTATCCGTAGTGATGGCGTTAGGACTGCCCCACCGAGCAAACAGAGAAGAGAGGAAGTCTGTGACCACCCGAGCTGTTACGGACCCTGTGGCGACCACCTCTGGCCATTTCGAATGGAGGTCGTAGGCCACCAGGAGGAAGCGTTGGTGGTGCGGGACGCCATGCAGCTCCCCACAGATGTCCAGCTGCATGTGCTCCCAAGGCGCGTGTGGCCACTGCAAGGGCTGCAGGGGCGGTGGGAGTGGCGGGCCAGTTTTGCCACTGACCAGGCAGGCCGTGCACTCCTTCACCATTGTCTCTATATCTCGATCTATGCCCGGCCACCACACCAAATCCCTGCAGCGCTGTTTTACCTTCACGATACCCAGATGGCCCTCGTGCGCCATAGACAATACGTGGGCCCTGAGGTCGATGGGAATGAACGTGCGGAGGCCCCGAGCCACGCAGACACCGTTCCAGCAGGTCAGCTCGTCCTTGACCCGATGAAAAGACGCCAGCTCCTCCGGGAACTTCACAGGCCATCCCTCCCGGATGTAAGTGCGGAGCCGGGAGAGCGTGGGGTCCTCCTCCGACGCGAGCCGAAGGTCATCCAGGGAAACCGCGGCCTGAAGCGGGGCGTGGAGCATGAGTATGAGCTCTGACTCTGTTGCGTCCGGGCCCTCGCCGAGCGCTGGGGTGGGGGTGGCGCGGGAGAGCAGGTCAGCCACCACATTCTCCCTGCCGGGAGTAAACACTGTGGTGAAGTCATACGGCAGGAGTCTCTCTGACCAGCGGTAGATCCTCAGTGGTTTGTGCCCCGACCCCGATGTAGCAAGCAGGGCTGTAAGAGCCTGATGGTCAGTACGCAACGTAAAATGCCGCCCATACACGTACATGTGCCACCGCTCGCACGCCCAGACGCAGGCCAGCGCCTCCCGCTCCCCCACTGAGTATTTCTGTTCGGCCGAGTTGAGGGACCGAGAGGCGAATGCCACCGGGCGTTCTGTGCCCCCCTGGATCTGGGACAGCACCGCAAAGAATGCGAGCACCGGCGTTGAGGTGAGCTGCGTCTTGAGCTGGCGAATAGCGGCAGAGCAGGCCGGGGTCCACTCCCAGACCGCGTCCTGTTTCAGGAGTTCACGTAGTGGGGAGGTGGTCGAGGAGTACTGAGGAAGGAAGCGCAGGTAGTAGGCCGTCATCCCCAGAAACGAAGAGATCTGAGCCGGACAGGACGGCTCAGGCAGGCGCAGCACCGCCTCTACGTTGGAGTGTAGCGGGCTGAGGCCGTCGGCGGTCAGGCGGAACCCCACAAACTCGATGGCTGGAACAGCGAAGGTGCACTTTTCCCCATTGAGTGTGAGGTTGTGACTGGCGAGGACGTCCAGCACCCTCGCCAGGCGTTCGTCATGAACGGCTGGTGTAGCACCATGAACCACTATGTCGTCCAGGAAGACGACCACGCCCGGGATGCCGGCGAAGATGGTGGACATGATTTTTTGAAAACAGCTGGGGGCCGAGCTGAGGCCAAAAGGCATGCGGGTGTAGCGAAACACTCCGACATGAGTCACGAAAGCTGTAAGGCTGCGGCTGTCAGGGTGCAGCGGAACCTGCAGGTAGCCTTGACGAAGGTCTAGTTTCGTGAACATGGAAGAGCCGTAGAATTGTGCGGCTAGCTCCTCCACTGTGGGCAGCGGATACCTGTCGGGTATCACGGCCTTGTTCACCGGCCTGAGGTCGATGCACGGGCGCAGGCCCCCTGACTTCTTCTTCACCACCACCAGGTTTGAAATCCACGGGGAAGCATCAATGCGTTCGATGATGCCCGCGTCCAAGAGTTTTTGCAGCTCGGCGGTGACGTCGTCACGCAGGGCGAGAGGCAGGCGGCGTATGGGCTGAATCACGGGGTGTACCTCAGGCTTGAGGAGGGGCTGGTGGTCAAAGGCGGTGAGGCAGCCCAAACCACTGAACAGGGCAGGCCAGCGCTGATGCCACGGCGAGCCAACAGACAAGATAGCGGCCCCAGAATTGTCCACAAGGGTGAAACCCAACTCACAAAACGAATCAAAACCCATGAGGTTGGCCCCCTGGTGAGACACTTGAAAGGTGAATGCGGGGAGAGTCTTAGTCCCGTAACGCACAGCCAAGGTGATTGTGCCAGCCATTCCAATTTTAGAGTGTCCATACCCGTACAAATCCTCGGCGTCGGCGGTGATTGTTCGGAGCGGAAAGAGACGCCGGACCATGGAAACATTCAGGAGGGACTTGGAGGCCCCCGTATCCAGCAGCAGCGGGAGACAGACCCCATCCAGCTCCACCGTGCAGCACTTTAGCCGTCGGGAGATGGCGCCCACGGAGTGGATGGTCGTTGGTGCGTGTGGCCCAGGCGTACGTGGAGGTGGGCCGTCGGCTGCAGGAGCAGAGCGACAGACCCGTGCAAAATGGTTCTGTCTGCCACAGCGTTGACACCTCTGTCCCTTGGCAGGGCAGTTCGGAGCTCGACTCTGGTGCGATGATGAGCCACAATTATCACAGGGCCGGCGTGCTGCAGTACCCTGGCGTGCTGCCGTACCCTGGCGTGCTGCAAAGTTCACATCAAAGTTGTCCTCAGGGAAAACCTCCCCGTGAGGCTCCATGGGTAGCGCCACCGTTTGAGTTAGTAGCATGGGTCTGTGGGGAAAAGAACCGGAGGAGGGAGATAGCTGGGATGCTAAGGCTGCTGCTGACTCAAGCTGGAAAGCTACCTCCACTGCTCTTGTTAAAGTGAGCTTGTCTGTCATCATTAGCAGCTTTTCTCTGAGAGTCGGGCTGTTAGTGTGCTCAGCCAGCTGATCCCGTATTAGTTCATCCTCCAGCGCCCCAAATTTACAGAGGCTGGCTAGTCCCCTCAGATCAGCCACGTAATGGTGGACGGACTCACCCGCCTGTTGCCGGCGTTGCCGAAAAACAATCCGCCGGAGCATAACATTTTGTGGGGCAGCAAAGTGTCCAGTGAGCAGTGTAACACAGTCCGCATATTTCGGAGCGAGTCCGAGAGTCCGAAAAATCCGCTGTCCCTCGCTGCCCAGTGAGTGTATCAGCAGGGCTTTCTTCCTGTCGTCGTTAGCTTCAGCTAGCCCCGCGGCTACTATGAACGTTTCGAATGACTCAAGCCAGCGAACCCACGGAATCGGTGGTTCGCCCGGCAGTGCGAGGAACGGGGAGAGAGGTGATAGTAGAGAATCCATAATCCTCGTCGCCAATGTTGTACATGTAAGACTATGGACTACGACATTTAGGTTGATCGTTTATTGAACACGTTGTTGCATACGCTTCCATGACACAACACAACTGTATCCGGTTCACACATCCCAAAACTCCCGGTGCCATCTTAAAGGCACAATCACACCTGATGTGACACATACATAACAGTTACCAAGGTGGTTGCTAGGGACGCTGCTATCGATATTATTTCTGTTATGTTGTGTAACTGTTTAATGGTGTTATCTTTATTGCTACCCCCTTCCCCGTCAATTGATAGTGTTGGTCCACAGCGCAAAGGTATTAGTTTAACAAAATCCGCATCTAAAATTGTGGCATAGATACGTTATTTTCCCCTGTGCAATTCTCCATTTACTCAAACAATAACACTAATTATTTATTTGTTTGATTAATAAACACAAATTGGAGTCCGTCAGGACCGAGGGTCGGAGCAGCTCATTTGCTTTAGAGAATAGTACACCCGGAAGTAAGTATTCTCTCCGCTTCGCTTGACAAACGCCGCGATAGTCCTCAAGCTCTGTGATTAGATGTTTGAGTGTGCTCCGAGGGTTACGCCGAGCGTCGAACAACACTTGAAGTGGGATGGAACCACGGCAGACTGTCCAAAACTGGATTTGAACTACATTAACTTATTAAGCAACACACTTGCTAAGTGCAACACAATGGAACGCCAACACTTGATTACATACATTGTTGCCTGTATTACCTCATTCACACTAACGGTGTTTCAGGGCCGGTTCGGAGCTGGAGCTTGAAAAGCACCGGGTTTTCCTGTTCACACCGCAGCGGAGCAGCCTCATAGCTCTGGAATCCGGTTCATTTCGAGCACCAACATTTTTTCCGGCCAGAGCAAAAGCACCACATACGTCACGCATATGTCGCGGCAAGGGTAGGGGTAGGGGCGGGATCAACTCCTGAACAACAACAAAAAGCCAGCGTTTTATCCAATTTGTACACAACCATGGAGAAACTTAACAAGCAGCAGTGGTCCACTGAAGAGACCAGCTACCTACTGGGAATCTGATCTTCTGAAGAGGTACAGAGGAAGCTGGAGCACAATCGGCCATTGTTGTTGTTGTCTGTGTCAGCTGTGAGGGGTTTCCGCGCGGTTTGGCTTTATGAAGCAGGCATGCAAACGGTTATGTCATGACGCAAACAATGACGCAGCATCAATCGGACTCTGGGCAGTGTGAAAAGAGCCGGAGCTAAACCGAAGAACCGGTTCTGAACCTGAAAAGCTTGAGCACGGAGCTTGAACAGGAGTTGCGTTGGTGTGAATGAGGTATATGAGAGCCTTGTGTCCCATCTGTGAAAGCAGTGGGATCAGATTGTCCTTGGTAGGAACCTGCTGGCACTCATGTGCTTCAAGGGCATCAAACAGTGCATCAGTGTCAACAGAGTTGAAGTCTTCCAAAGCCTTAACAAGGACCTCTCTCTCCTGTTCAGACACGTACTGCAAAAAGGTGTCCTATAAGCTACTGGTGGATGTGGCATACAGCGCCCCTTCAAGGAATTGTGCTGCCAGTTTCACTGGGAAATAGCGAGCAATCCTCCACCCTACTACTAAGATTCTGACAATTGCCTGCCACTCTTCAGACTGATAATCATGCCAAATAAAGGGAAATGTTACATTCCCTCCCAAGGTGCATCTTTCATAAAAGTCTGTCCAAAATTCAGTTAAGCAGTCCCGGGTCACACCATTTCCCTCTCCTTCTTCAAGTTTACCATTGGGTAGACGCATCTTTATAAACACCTCAGTGTTTAAAATGTCTGGGTTTGTGAAGGCTTTGATAAGGTCAGTGAGACAATGCCCCCTTCGGATAATCAGTGTAACAGGAGCAGGTTCATCCATTGTCTGGTCATTCCATGGCTCTGTAACAAGAGCAGGTTGCGGTTCGCCCAATCCATGTGGTGGCTGTTCATTCCACGGAGCAGGTTGCAGTTCGCCCAATCCGTGTGGTGGTTGGTCATTCCACGGAGCAGGTTGCAGTTCGCCCAATCTGTGTGGTGGTTGGTCATTCCACGGAGCAGGTTGCAGTTCGCCCAATCCGTGTGGTGGCTGGTCATTCCACGGAGCAGGTTGCAGTTCTCCCAATCCGTGTGGTGGTTGGTCATTCCACGGAGCAGGTTGCAGTTCGCCCAATCCGTGTGGTGGTTGGTCATTCCACGGAGCAGGTTGCAGTTCGCCCAATCCATGTGGTGGCTGGTCATTCCACGGAGCAGGTTGCAGTTCGCCCAATCCGTGTGGTGGTTGGTCATTCCACGGAGCAGGTTGCAGTTCGCCCAATCCGTGTGGTGGCTGGTCATTCCACAGCAGTGTGTCATCTAACTGCAGACCATCATTTGCCATAGCCCCATTAATAATCTCAAGATCGATCTCTTGATGAACCATGTCATCGATCCCCTGTACATCAGTTGAATAATGTGGCTCACTTCCAGTAAGATCTACAACTGGGGGTGAGGTTAACTGCATCTCTGCCTCCTCTTCATCTGAGAACAGCTCCACTTTTCTTATTTTGGTACCAAGGTACAATCTAAGGATTTGTACTGCTTTCTTCATACAAGTTATCCACAGTGTTAGAACTGCTGACCTGAGAAGATTCCATTTCAGTTGAATAATATGAGAGCTTTCTCTTTCCTTTTGAAAAACCATCTGGGAAAAACAAGTTTTCAGCCATTTCTTTGATTTCCACTACTGTTTTGTCCTTGCTGGTGTTCAGGTGTCTTGTTCCTCCACCATTGATTGTCTTCACTGGTCTGTACCGTTTCTGCTTTCCATCGAAATCCATCCATCCAAGTTCAACCCGTCTCTCTTGCTTTTTAGCACTTGTATTTCCTACCCATGGCTTTCTTTTTGCGGGTCTCACCAGAGACCAATCTCTGTCGCAGCCTTGTGAGCATTGTATCTTCCCTGCTCTTTGTGTCAAGCGATGAATTGTTATGCCGGCAAAAGGCAACAGTAGCTATTCTATCTCCAGCTTTAGGGATGTACTTTGCCAGGTCAGCATCCGTCATTACAGGTATTACTGATGCATCAATCTGGAGAAAAAAAGACAAAATCGTTGGGAGCATGATTATAATTACATATTAATGTGCCGAAATAAATAATAGAATTATGAGTGACTTGACTCTTAAAACCATTGAGCCACATTAGTTCAAATGTACTTTCAATTGGGAACACTCTCCTAAAATGTGCAACATCTTACCAATTGTATTTGTATTGCCAAATTTCCAACAATCTGTTATACATTCCCTGCTAAAATAATTTCATTAAAAAAGAAAATCCATTTTGATTTTTGTAAGCAACACTAACCCTCACTGTGGCCAAAATGTGTGCTTTCTGGATTCAACACAAATATTTATTGTCAGTTCTTTGACTTGTTCTTCACCTCATGGAAAGGTCATACGCAATTCATTTATTCATTCAATGTAATTATTTTAGTTTTGGGGCAATTTATACAGTTAGTATATTCTGTATAGTTAGTCATTTAATAATAATAATAATTAAAACTGCGGTCGCACTTGTGCGCGCAGTGATGAGCGGGCCCTCGCGTCCGTGCGCCTGTCGGGGAGGGTTGCTGGTCCCCCCCCCTCAGTCCTCCGAGGTGAGCCGTTTGTCATGTCTCTAAATTGTTTACCTGACTTTGCGTTCCTTTGTTTCTGACCAGGAAATCTTAGGCATGTGCGCCAGTTCTGTCGGTACCATTTTTCCTGCATCAACCAGGTAGCGATATGCCGAAAGTGAAGAATAAACATATTTATAACTAGTTTAGCTAGTTCCAGAGGTAGATGGAATAGCTAAGTGTGTTTGGTCTAACTGTTAGTGTGTGTTTTGCTCAGCTCCGCAGTCCATCACAGCAACAATTAAAATGTAAACCTAAGACGCAAAGAAGTGCAAGATAACAGATAAATATATAACAACCACAATGTAGAATCAATAATATGAGAGAAGTTGTAGATTAAGTGTAGACAGTATTTCAAATAAAGACAATGTAATAAGTATATACAGTATATGCAAAATGACAAGTATTATATGAAGTGACAGCATTGATGAGCTATACACGTCTACACCATAGAGCAGGGGTGGCCAACCTTTTTTGAACCGAGAGCTACTTTTAAAGTTGCCAGTCTGCCGAGATCTACCAGTCCAAATAGAGGCGTAGCCATTACTGACAGCCTACTACCAAGTAAATACACACTTCTACTTGTATAAAACTGACCTTTAATACTCCATAAAATACTGCAGATCCTTTATCTTTCCTCTTTCTAATCTACACACATACAAGTATTTAACTGAAGTTACACAACAGTGTTGTTGATACAGAGTTGGAGTTTATTCACACGTCACACTACAGTGGGTAATGTTTTCAAGAAGCATTGAACAGTGCTGCCACATATGACACAGGAAAAAAAGAAAATACTCTGAACCCTTTCTTTGCCATTATATAAAAATAGTGTTGCTACAAAAGTATAAATTAGGCTTACTAAGACAACTCAGATCAGAAGCTACACAGGAATCTGCTGCAACTGTGCGCTGTTCAGGCTTGCTTTATCCAGCAACTCAGGTGGCAGCTTTGTCCTGATTTACCGTGCACTTTTCAAAGTAAGGGTCGCTCCCCAGCAGATCCATTTCTCCAGAATTGTGGTAATCACAGAGAAAACAAGAGATCATAATAAAGACATGGTTGCTAAAGCATGATTGAACAATGTAACTGAAAGCCTTATAGACAGATAAAGTGTTTGTGTGGGGGAGGGGGGGTGTGTTTATTTGTAGGCTTTAGGAGATTTTTCATGAAACCATATGGTGCTTCACTTAATAAATACAAGGGCTGTAGCCTAATATTTATATTTATTATATGCTTTAGGAGCTGTTTGTGTTTGTTGTAGAACGTGTAGGTGTGTGTTGTAGAACGTGTAGGTGTGTCTCTGTGTTTGTGAGCGTTGATGTGCGAGGCAGACAGGCAGGTTTCAGTAGCTTATCTGACAAAGAAATGGTCCAAAAAGGTATATTCTCCGTTAGCTTACAAAGTCCTCGATTCAGCTAGCAACTAATTTCTTCACAATTTAGCATCACATTGGATATGGGCAGAATTTGTGCTGGATTGGAATTGTTTGGAACATTTCCCTAGGAGGACTTTGCTAAAATGTGCTTAAAATGCATGAGAAACGCACATTTTTCAAAATGGCTGACTTTCTGGGGGGCAGGGCTAATAAAAGCCAATTTGAAATATGTGTGCAATCATAATAGCAATATGTATACAGGGTTTCGTGAATATCGGAATAATTATATCCGAGTAGTTTGGAGTAATTTGCGACATGTAAATGGTCAAAAATGGTGTATTCGCTGTTAGCTTACGACCTCCACGAGTAATTTTTCAAAAATGTGCTCCTCAATTAAGTATCATATGGGATAGGGGCTGAACCTGTCCTGCATTGGAATTTTTCCGATCATTCCCCTAGGAGGAGTTCGCAAGAACGTGCGTAAAATGGCTGAAAAACGCACATATTTCAGAATGGCCGACTTTTTGGGGGGCGGGGATAATGGAATGTATGTACAAATATGTCCGCAATTCCATGAGGAATGTCTGCTAAAATTCGTGAAGTTCTGAGACTTATATGTGACTACCACACAATAGGGGGCGCTAGTGAGCAGCATTTTTGAAAAATTACGTTGTTTTTTTTACATTCTTGAAAAGGTCGTGGGCTATGATGCGTGTCCCAAGTTTTGCGTACCAAAACACATTTAAGCACATCGTCATAAAAAAAAAGTACAGGCCACGCCCACATGTGTCATTTGTTGTGACACTTTAAATATAAGTCCATACTCATCCCCAGAGTATGTCTAAAAAAAAAGAAAATATTTCGTCCATCATTTCACGAGTTATACATTTGTCATGTTTTTGGCACCCCCTATAGTCCAAAATGGATATTACTTGTTGTGCTTATTCCCCAATACAGACTGAACCTTACCACCAAAATGTGTGTTTTTTTGGTACATTGTTGATGAATTATGAGAATTTCTATCTAAGACCCGCCTTTTTGCGAACACGTTTAGAGTAATGACGGCCACATTTATCGACTGAACATGCTCATTCCCTACGATAATGTGTGTGACCCTCCGGCGATACTGTATACTGAGTTTGGTGTTGAAAAACCAAAATTTGAAATTTAAGTGAATATTTCACCGTTTTTAACATTATGGTCATTAAAAAAAAATGAAGGAGGTGGAGCTTTCGGGTTCCTGGACATAATATGTAGAATAGGTCCACCCGAATAAGTGGGCAACATTTCAGGTCATTTGGAGATACGGTGCCACTTTGTAAAGGTTTCCAAAAATGGAAATGTAGTAGTTTGGATGAATTTGTGACATGTAAATCGTCAAAAATGGTGTATTCGCTGTTAGCTTACGACCTCCATGAGTCATTTTTCAAAAATGTGCTCCTCAATTAAGTATCATATGGGATAGGGGCTGAACCTGTCCTGCATTGGAATTTTTCCGATCATTCCCCTTGGAGGAGTTCGCAAGAACGTGCGTAAAATGGCTGAAAAACGGCCAACTTTCTGGGGTGCGGAGCTAATGGAAGGCAATTTGAAATATGTGTGAAATCATAATAGGAATATGTATACAGCATTTCGTGAATATCGGAATAACTATATCCGAGTAGTTTAGAGTAATTTGCGACATGTAAATCGTCAAAAATGGTGTATTCGCTGTTAGCTTATGACCTCCACGAGTAATTTTTCAAAGATGTGCTCCGCAATTAAGTATCATATGGGATAGGGGCTGAACCTGTCATGCATTGGAATTTTTCCGATCATTCCCCTAGGAAGAGTTTGCAAGAACGTGCGTAAAATGGCTGAAAAACGCACATATTTCAAAATGGCCGACTTTTTGGGGGGCGGGGCTAATAGAATGTATGTACAAATATATCCGCAATTCCATGAGAAATGTCTGTGCCAAAATTCGTGAAGTTTTGAGAAACTATATGTGACTACCACACAATAGGGGGCGCTAGTGAGCAGTTTTTTTGAAAATGTACGGTTTTTTTTTACATTTTCGAAAAGGTCCTGGGATCTGACTTGTGTCCCAAGTTTTGCGTCCGAAGCTCATTTTATGCTATCGCAATTTAAAAATAATGTATAGGCCACGCCCACATTCTGCACTTGTTGCGACACTTTGAATATAAGTTCGTAGTCGCCCCTAAAGTATGTGTAAATAAAAAACAAAAAGATTAGTCCATCCCCTCTTGAGTTATAAATTGGTGGTGTTTTGGCGCCCCCTATAGTCCAAGACAGATTTAACGTTTCCACCAAAATCTGTGATGTTTGGATACATTGTTAATGAATTAGGAGCATTTAATTCTAAGCCCCGCCTTTTTGCGAGTACGTTTTAATTTATGGCGGAAATATTTATCGTTTGAACATGCTCATCTCCTAGGGTAATGTGTGTGACCCTCCGGCGATACTGTATACGAAGTTTGGTGTTGATAAACTAAAAATTGAAATTTAAGTGAATATTTAAGTGTTTTTAAAATTATGCTAATTTAAAAAAAATTAAAGTAGGCGGAGCTAAGGATTCCAATTGGATTATTTGTAGAGCAGGTCCACCCGGATATGTTTGCAAAATGTCAGGTCATTTGGAGTTACGGTGGGACTTTGTGAATTTTTCCAAAATGGAATTGAAATAGGTGGCGCTAGCGAGCAGGTTGGACAATTTGAACTCATTGACTCCAAAATATCACATTTTTCACCGGTTCTGGCGCCCGTGCAAAATTATACAAATTTTTCAGCATCCTAAAGGCCTGAAAACAAGGATTCCGTAATTATATAATAATAATAATAATACCACGAATAACAATAGGTATCCTTGCACTTCGTGCTAGGACGCCGTTGGGTCCTAGCACTCTCGTGCTCGGGCCCTAATAATACCACGAATAACAATAGGTATCCTTGCACTTCGTGCTAGGATGCTGTTGGGTCCTAGCACTCTCGTGCTCGGGCCCTAATAATACCACGAATAACAATAGGTATCCTTGCACTTCGTGCTAGGACGCCGTTGGGTCCTAGCACTCTCGTGCTCGGGCCCTAATAAGAATTCCACGAATAACAATAGGTATCCTTGCACTTCGTGCTAGGACGCCGTTGGGTCCTAGCACATCGTGCTCGGGCCCTAATAATACATGGGACTTTTATAGCACTTTTCATGAAACTCAAAGACGCTTTGACAGAGAATTAAGAGGAGAAAAAAAGACGAGAAAACTAAAAAATATATAAAATAAAATAGATAACAAAGAAATACAAAAAGAGATAAACAGAACAGAAAATAGGGGGGGGTGGTCAGAGATTGAATGCAGTGTTGAACAGGTGGGTTTTGAATGCTGTGAGGGAGGAAGAATCTCTGATGGATCAGGGTAGTGAGTTCCAGAGGGTGGGTGCAGCAACGGAGAAGGCTCTGTCGCCCCAGAACTTGAGGTTGGTCCGGGTGGGGAGGGACAGGAGGTTGGCAGTAGCAGAGCGGAGGGAGCGAGTGGGAGTGTGTCTGTGGAGGAGGTCAGGTTATGGAGGGCTTTGTATGTCATCAGGAGGATCTTGTACTGAATTTTCTGGGGGATGGGGAGCCAGTGGAGCTTGATGAGGATGGGTGTAATGTGTTCACGGATTCGGGTGTGGGTGAGTAGACGGGCGGCGAAGTTCTGGATGTATTGAAGTTTTTTGAGGATTTTTGCAGGTGAACCGTAGAGGAGGCTGTTGCAATAGTCCAGACGGGAGGTGATGAAGGCGTGGATGAGGGTTTCGGCAGCAGTGGGAGAGAGGGATGGACGTAGACGGGCAATGTTTTTGAGGTGGAAGAAGGCTGTCTTTGTGATCTGTTTGATGTATTTGTTGTAGGAGAGGGTTTGGTCAAATATGATGCCTAGGTTCCGGATGTGAGGGGAGGTTTGAACTGGGAAGCTGTCTATGTTGAGGGTGAAGTTATGGATAGGTGTGGTGAGCTTGTTTTGTCCAATGATTATTATTTCAGATTTATCGCAGTTGAGTTTCAGGTAGTTAAGTTGGAGCCAGGATTTTATTTCAGTGATGCAGTTTGTCAGAATGGAGTGGGTAGCAGTGGAGATGGACTTGGTGGAGATGAGAAGCTGGATGTCGTCGACAAAGCAGTGGAATTGAAGTCCATGACGGCGGATTAGTGACCAAGGGGAAGCAGGTAAAGGATGAAGAGGAGGGGGCCGAGAACTGAACCTTGAGAGACACCTTGGGGGAGAGGAGCAGTGGGGGATTTGCAGTTATTGATGTAGGTGAACTGGTTTCTGTCAGAGAGGTATGAAGTGAACCAAGAGAGGGCAGTGCCGGTGATGTTGAAGGTGGTTTCAAGACGGGTGAGGTGGATGGAGTGATTGATGGTGTCGAAGGCAGCGCTGAGGTCAAGGAGGATGAGGATGTTGAGGTTACCAGCATCGGAGGAGAGGAGAAGGTCATTTGTAATTTTGAGGAGTGCGGTTTCGGTACTGTGGTTTGAGCGGAATCTGGACTGAAAAGTTTCATAGAGGTCATTAGCAGAAAGATGATGCTTGAGTTGTGACGCTACAGTGCGTTCCAGAACTTTTGACAGAAAGGGTAAGTTCGAGATTGGTCTGAAGTTATTAGGGTTGTCAGGGTTTAGTCCGGGTTTTTTCAGAATAGGGGTGATAGCAGCCATTTTGAGGGACGGTGGGATGGTGCCAGAAGACAGGGAGGAGTTGATTGCTGTAGTGATGAGTGAAGAGAGAGTAGGAAGGCAGGCCTTAACAAAGCTGGAGGGAATGGGGTCCAGTGTGCAGGTGGCAGTTTTCATTCCTGTGAGGAGATCAGAGAGGTCAGTAGGGGAGACAGGGGAGAACTGGGACAGGGGTTGGCAGGATAAGGGGGGGCAGGTGGCTTGAGGGGGAGCTGATGTGGTGGTGGTTAAGCTGCTGTAAATTGTCTATTTTGCTTTGAAAAAATGTGAGAAAAGAGCTGCATTTGTCTACTGTGAATGACTGAGTGTCGTGTCCAGGGGGGATGAGGAGTTTGTTTATTGTGGAGAAGAGTGTTTTGGGGTTTCCGGAGCCAGAGTGGATTAACTGAGAGCAGTAGGTGGTGCGGGCATGGGAGAGGGCATCTTTATATTGCTGTAGGTGGTCTTTGTAGGTTTGAGAATGAATTGTGAGACCTGTTTTATTGCGAAGTCTTTCAAGTTGCCGGGCACGGGTTTTCATCAGACGGAGTTTAGGGGTGAACCAGGGAGCAGAGTGGGTGAAGGAAACCGTTTTGGTTTTTATGGGTGCAAGTTGGTCAAGGCAGGAGGACAGAATGTTGTTGTAGTAGTCAGTGAGATCAGAGGGGCTGGAGGTCCACAAAGGGAGTGGTGGATATTTTTCAGAGAGGGAGGATGAGAGCGAGGTAGCTGAAACACAGCTTAATTTACGGAAGTTGATTTTGCGTTTTTGCTTTGGTGGTGGGGTGGGAATGTTGATGGTCATGGTGATGGCTAAGTGGTCGGAGAGGAAGAGGTCTGAGCCAGACAGATGGTGAAGGTTTAGTCCAGTCGAGCAAACAAGAACCAGAATGTGGCCACGGTTATGGGTCGGAAACTTGACATGTTGAGTGAGGTTGAAGCAGTTAAGCATGTCCGTGAAGTCTGTAGTTATTGTAGAGTCGGTGGAGTCCATGTGGATGTTGAAATCACCAAGTAGGAGTACTGAGGTGGAGAAAGAACAGAGCTGGGTCAGAAATTCAGAGAAATCAGAGAGGAATGATGGGTTTGGTTTGGGAGGGCGGTAGACAACTGCCAGGACTGACTGTGTGTGACCAGAGAGTTAAAAAGCCAGGTGTTCAAATGAAGGAGCAGGTGGGACGGGGATGAGGCTGGTTTTAATGTCCCGTCGGTGTATTACGGCAATTGTGTGAAAGTAAACAAAGTTGCGATCGGAGCCTCTATGGATGTATCTGGTTCGTTTTAGAAGTTCGTGTTTTTTTTTATGAGAGCTATTTCAAGTTAAGCCTGGTAGTCCAATCCCCTTGTTGTTATTTTTGCTAACTGCCTATGCCCAAGCCTTTCCAGCTAATAATAGGAATACAGATGATTGTCTGGATGTAGGCAACTAGTTAATTCACCATTGCTTAATCACTGGTGCTATTAATTTACAATAATGTCCTATTGCAAAGTCATAGTCCAGTGTCATATGTTTCCATGCCATTCTTAAAGCTTCTAGCCACTTGGCGCTACTAATATATGCAGCCTACTAATTTGTTCATGTGTTCTTTTGTCTACAGAGTATGTTGATTTAGTAGATAATAGTTTAAGCCCATATTTCAGTTCATTGCTATAAGTTTTGACTGGGCTATGATAAATATTTAAATTCTCTAAATAAGAATAATTACTCCCTATTGTATTGTAATAATGCACATATTGTGAATACTTGAGTATTAGCATTTCATTATAGTCATTGTATAGCTCCTTTTGCCTAGCAGTTCAACCCATATTAGTTCATTAATAATTTCTGTTGTTCATTGTTGTTTTAAGGACGCAGCACAGACGTTTATTCGGAGCAACCTCAGTTAGCCATTCTTTCAACACACAATATATGAATATAGATTTCACGTGATTCCCAGTTTATCTGAATTCAATCAATGAATCAGCATAACAATCTACTGACTTCTCCCCACTCCTTTTTGGATGAGTAATTAGGTAGATCATTTGTTTGTATATAATTTCTAAATCAATAATATTTGTGTTTATCAATTTGATACTGCTTAAAGGTGGGGTAGGTAAGTTTGAGAAACCGGCTCGAGATACACTTTTTGTTATATTCCATGGAATGCTCTTAACATCCCGATAGCAATGAATATCTGAAGTGCTTTGACAACAAATCCATAAAAAAAATGTCATCTCTGGAAGCCGTGGTGCTGTAAAAAGCACGACCAATCATCTGAGCCGGCTCGGCTAAAGTAACTGGATGGCCTACCTGCCTGTCAGCCTTCCATCTGTGCACAAACTTATCTCGTGCCCTCATTGGTCATGTGCGCGTGTGTTGGAGGAGGGGCTCTGGAAGGAAGTGGCAGATTTGTTCCGGCTGTGTATTTTCTAATTCTAGCGCACTCGAGCTGGTTTCTCCAAAATTACCTACCCCACCTTTAAGTTTGTAAAGTGCATAATTCTCTTGTTTCTTTCCATTTTTAGGGTCTGAGACCTAGGTCGGCGAAGACCCTATTGAAATTTGAAAAAAATCGGTCGCGCAGCGACCGATAAACCTGCCAAAAACAGGGTAAACGACCGACTAAAGCACCGAAAATGTTCGTAAATAATGTCTGCTGATAGACCGCGTGAGCGAACTGCAAATCGCATAATTGATATCGTAACAATCATCGTAGTCGCTCGCGAAGCGAACGATAACCAAGCAAAACCCCCTCAAAACAGGGTAAAAAAGGGCCAAAAGCCCATTAGACATGTCCCAGTGGGTAGGCCGGACGGCCTACAGTGAGGTGGTCCCATCCGCGTCAATGTTAAATCGAACATGATTGAAACTGGACCGATTATTTATTATGATTAATATTTTAATTCTTAAAACGCTCTTTTGAGCCCCGCAACATAAGTGAAAACTCACCAAATTTTGCACACGCGTCAATCCGTGACAAAATTGCAAGTTGTTATTGGTCCCGGAACTTAACGTAAAAAATTGCGTAGGCCACGCCCACTTCCGTTTTTTGACGTTAACTCCCCCTACTTTAAATTTCACGTAAACGAACGAAACTCGCCACGCATATCTAGGGTTCGGAGACGAACCAAAAAGCCTCTTGGAGGGGTAAAAAATAACGTACAGGAAGTCGGCCATTTTGAATTTGGTGTTGTACCTACGAAATCTATCTCCTCCTAGGGACTTTTATCGTACGACTCGAAATTCGTCGGGTAGCTTCGCGAGATATGGGAGAGCTTAAGTTATCACAGGAATTTTTATACTCCCCACAGCGTAGCCGTTATTTTCCGCCAAAGTTCGCGTTCGTACGATTTTTGGCGGTCCCTCGCCATGGAACCCGATGATGTCATAACTCAAACTGACATTCTCAGAACGCCACCAAACTTCACATGACGGTTCACACCACAGCCCTGAACAGCTCTAGGTCAATTATGGGATGTCATCATTTGGCGTTGCCATGGCAACGCCTCCCTCGCCGTCAAACATCATGTTGTTGTAAGTCAATGGAAAATCGTCCAAACACCACCAGACTTTAGACTATCATCAATGGTCCGGCCCTCAACAGCTCTAAGTGAAATCTGAAATCTCAAAATATGCCGTTTCCATGGCAACGCATCCCTCGCCGTCAAACATCATGTTGTCGTAATTCAATGGAAAATCATCCAAACACCACCAGACTTCAGACTATCATCAATGGTCCGGCCCTCAAGAGCTCTACATGAAATCTGAAATCTCAACGTATGCCGTTTCCATGGCAACGCATCCCTCGCCGTCAAACATCATGTTGTCGTAATTCAATGGAAAATCTTCCAAACACCACCAGATTTCAGACTATCATCAATGGTCCGGCCCTCAAGAGCTCTACGTGAAATCTGAAATCTCAATGTATGCCGTTTCCATGGCAACGCATCAAAAAATCCCATGTTGTTGTAAGTCAATGGAAAATGGTCCAAACACCACCATACTTCAGACTATCATTAATGGTCCGGCCCTCAACAGCTCTACGTGAAATCTGAAATCTCAACGTATGCCGTTTCCATGGCAGGGTAAAACATCGCCGTCAAACATCATGTTGTCGTAATTCAATGGAAAATCATCCAAACACCACCGGACTTCAGACTATCATCAATGGTCCGGCCCTCAACAGCTCCAAGTGAAATCTGAAATCTCAACGAATGCCGTTTCCATGGAAACGGCAAAAAATACGATGTTCTTGTAAGTCAATGGAAAATCGTCCAAACAGCACCAGACTTCAGACTATCATTAATGACCGGCCCTCAACAGCTCTATGTGAAAACTGAAATCTCAACGTATGCCGTTTCCATGGCAACGCATCCCTCGCCGTCAAACATCATGTTGTTGTAAGTCAATGGAAAATCATCCAAACACCACCAGACTTCAGACTATCATCAATGGTCCGGCCCTCAACAGCTCTATGTGAAATCTGAAATCTCAACGTATGCCGTTTCCATGGCAACGCATCCCTCGCCGTCAAACATCATGTTGTCGTAATTCAATGGAAAATCATCCAAACACCACCAGACTTCAGACTATCATCAATGGTCCGGCCCTCAAGAGCTCTACATGAAATCTGAAATCTCAACGTATGCCGTTTCCATGGCAACGCATCCCTCGCCGTCAAACATCATGTTGTCGTAATTCAATGGAAAATCTTCCAAACACCACCAGATTTCAGACTATCATCAATGGTCCGGCCCTCAAGAGCTCTACGTGAAATCTGAAATCTCAATGTATGCCGTTTCCATGGCAACGCATCAAAAAATCCCATGTTGTTGTAAGTCAATGGAAAATGGTCCAAACACCACCATACTTCAGACTATCATTAATGGTCCGGCCCTCAACAGCTCTACGTGAAATCTGAAATCTCAACGTATGCCGTTTCCATGGCAGGGTAAAACATCGCCGTCAAACATCATGTTGTCGTAATTCAATGGAAAATCATCCAAACACCACCGGACTTCAGACTATCATCAATGGTCCGGCCCTCAACAGCTCCAAGTGAAATCTGAAATCTCAACGAATGCCGTTTCCATGGAAACGGCAAAAAATACGATGTTCTTGTAAGTCAATGGAAAATCGTCCAAACAGCACCAGACTTCAGACTATCATTAATGACCGGCCCTCAACAGCTCTATGTGAAAACTGAAATCTCAACGTATGCCGTTTCCATGGCAACGCATCCCTCGCCGTCAAACATCATGTTGTTGTAAGTCAATGGAAAATCATCCAAACACCACCAGACTTCAGACTATCATCAATGGTCCGGCCCTCAACAGCTCTATGTGAAATCTGAAATCTCAACGTATGCCGTTTCCATGGCAACGCATCCCTCGCCGTCAAACATCATGTTGTCGTAATTCAATGGAAAATCATCCAAACACCACCAGACTTCAGACTATCATCAATGGTCCGGCCCTCAAGAGCTCTACATGAAATCTGAAATCTCAACGTATGCCGTTTCCATGGCAACGCATCCCTCGCCGTCAAACATCATGTTGTCGTAATTCAATGGAAAATCTTCCAAACACCACCAGACTTTCAGACTATCATCAATGGTCCGGCCCTCAAGAGCTCTACGTGAAATCTGAAATCTCAATGTATGCCGTTTCCATGGCAACGCATCCCCCCCAAAAAATCCCATGTTGTTGTAAGTCAATGGAAAATGGTCCAAACACCACCATACTTCAGACTATCATTAATGGTCCGGCCCTCAACAGCTCTATGTGAAAACTGAAATCTCAACGAATGCCGTTTCCATGGAAACGGCAAAAAATACGATGTTCTTGTAAGTCAATGGAAAATCGTCCAAACAGCACCAGACTTCAGACTATCATTAATGGTCCGGCCCTCAACAGCTCTATGTGAAAACTGAAATCTCAACGTATGCCGTTTCCATGGCAACGCATCCCTCGCCGTCAAACATCATGTTGTCGTAATTCAATGGAAAATCATCCAAACACCACCAGACTTCAGACTATCATCAATGGTCCGGCCCTCAACAGCTCTATGTGAAATCTGAAATCTCAACGTATGCCGTTTCCATGGCAACGCATCCCTCGCCGTCAAACATCATGTCGTCGTAATTCAATGGAAAATCGTCCAAACACCACCAGACTTCAGACTATCATCAATGGTCCGGCCCTCAACAGCCCTACGTGAAATTTGAAATCTCAACGTATGCCGTTTCCATGGTAACGCATCCCTCGCCGTCAAACATCATGTTGTCGTAAGTCAATGGAAAAGGTTCCAAACGGAACCAGACTTCAGACTATCATTAATGGTCCGGCCCTCAACAGCTCCAAGTGAAATCTGAAATCTCAACGTATGCCGTTTCCATGGCAATGCATCCCCCGCCAAAAAATATACGATGTTGTTGTAAGTCAATGGAAAATCGTCCAAACAGCACGAGACTTCAGATTATCATCAATGGTCCGGCCCTCAACAGCTCTATGTCAATTATGGGATGTCATCATTTGGCGTTGCCATGGAAACGCATCCCTCGCCGTCAAACATCATGTTGTCGTAATTCAATGGAAAATCATCCAAACACCACCAGACTTCAGACTATCATCAATGGTCCGGCCCTCAACAGCTCTATGTGAAATCTGAAATCTCAACGTATGCCGTTTCCATGGTAACGCATCCCTCGCCGTCAAACATCATGTCGTCGTAAGTCAATGCAAAAGGTTCCAAACGGAACCAGACTTCAGACTATCATTAATGGTCCGGCCCTCAACAGCTCCAAGTGAAAGCTGAAATCTCAACGTATGCCGTTTCCATGGCAACGCATCCCCCGCCAAAAAATATACGATGTTGTTGTAAGTCAATGGAAAATCGTCCAAACAGCACGAGACTTCAGATTATCATCAATGGTCCGGCCCTCAACAGCTCTATGTCAATTATGGGATGTCATCATTTGGCGTTGCCATGGTAACGCATCCCTCGCCGTCAAACATCATGTTGTCGTAATTCAATGGAAAATCATCCAAACACCACCATACTTCAGAATATCATCAATGGTCCGGCCCTCAACAGCCCTACGTGAAATCGGAAATCTCAATGTATACCGTTTCCATGGCAACGCTTCCCTCGCCATAAAACACGGTGTTGTCCTAATTCAATGGAAAAGGTTCCAAACAGCACCAGACTTCATATCATGGCTGATGGTCCATGCCTCATCAGCTCCAAGTCAAATCTGAAATCTTAACGAAATGCCGTTTCCATGGAAACGCATCCCTCGCCAAAACATACGACGGTGTCCTAATTCAATGGAAAATCATCCAAATAGCACCAGACTTCAGATGATGGCTAATGGTCCAGCCCTCAACAGCTCTATGTCAATTATGGGATGTCATCATTTGGCGTTGCCATGGCAACGCATCCCTCGCCGTCAAACATCATGTTGTCGTAATTCAATGGAAAATCATCCAAACACCACCAGACTTCAGACTATCATCAATGGTCCGGCCCTCAACAGCTCTATGTGAAATCTGAAATCTCAACGTATGCCGTTTCCATGGTAACGCATCCCTCGCCGTCAAACATCATGTCGTCGTAAGTCAATGGAAAAGGTTCCAAACGGAACCAGACTTCAGACTATCATTAATGGTCCGGCCCTCAACAGCTCCAAGTGAAATCTGAAATCTCAACGTATGCCGTTTCCATGGCAACGCATCCCCCGCCAAAAAAAATCCGATGTTGTTGTAAGTCAATGGAAAATCGTCCAAACAGCACGAGACTTCAGATTATCATCAATGGTCCGGCCCTCAACAGCTCTATGTCAATTATGGGATGTCATCATTTGGCGTTACCATGGTAACGCATCCCTCGCCGTCAAACATCATGTTGTCGTAATTCAATGGAAAATCATCCAAACACCACCATACTTCAGAATATCATCAATGGTCCGGCCCTCAACAGCCCTACGTGAAATCGGAAATCTCAATGTATGCCGTTTCCATGGCAACGCTTCCCTCGCCATAAAACACGGTGTTGTCCTAATTCAATGGAAAATCGTCCAAACAGCACCAGACTTCAGACTATCATCAATGGTCCGGCCCTCAACAGCTATACGTGAAATCTGAAATCTCAACGTATGCCGTTTCCATGGCAACGCATCCCCCACCAAAAAATCCGATGTGGTTGTAAGTCAATGGAAAATTGTCCAAACAGCACCAGACTTCATATGATGGCTAATGGTCCGGCCCTCAACAGCTCTATGTCAATTATGGGATGTCATCATTTGGCGTTGCCATGGCAACGCATCCCTCGCCGTCAAACATCATGTTGTCGTAATTCAATGGAAAATCATCCAAACACCACCAGACTTCAGACTATCATCAATGGTCTGGCCCTCAACAGCTCTATGTGAAATCTGAAATCTCAACGTATGCCGTTTCCATGGCAACGCATCCCTCGCCGTCAAACATCATGTTGTCGTAATTCAATGGAAAATCATCCAAACACCACCAGACTTCAGACTATCATCAATGGTCCGGCCCTCAACAGCTCTATGTGAAATCTGAAATCTCAACGTATGCCGTTTCCATGGCAACGCATCCCTCGCCGTCAAACATCATGTTGTCGTAATTCAATGGAAAATCATCCAAACACCACCAGACTTCAGACTATCATCAATGGTCCGGCCCTCAAGAGTTCTACGTGAAATCTGAAATCTCAATGTATGCCGTTTCCATGGCAACGCTTCCCTCGCCATAAAACACGGTGTTGTCCTAATTCAATGGAAAAGGTTCCAAACGGCACCAGACTTCATATCATGGCTGATGGTCCATGCCTCATCAGCTCCAAGTCAAATCTGAAATCTTAACGAAATGCCGTTTCCATGGAAACGCATCCCTCGCCAAAACATACGACGGTGTCCTAATTCAATGGAAAATCATCCAAATAGCACCAGACTTCAGATGATGGCTAATGGTCCGGCCCTCAACAGCTCTATGTGAAATCTGAAATCTCAACGTATGCCGTTTCCATGGCAACGCATCCCTCGCCGTCAAACATCATGTTGTCGTAAGTCAATGGAAAATCGTCCAAACAGCACCAGACTTCAGACTATCATCAATGGTCCGGCCCTCAACAGCTATACGTGAAATCTGAAATCTCAACGTATGCCGTTTCCATGGCAACGCTTCCCTCGCCATAAAACACGGTGTTGTCCTAATTCAATGGAAAATCGTCCAAACAGCACCAGACTTCAGACTATCATCAATGGTCCGGCCCTCAACAGCTATACGTGAAATCTGAAATCTCAACGTATGCCGTTTCCATGGCAACGCATCCCCCACCAAAAAATCCGATGTGGTTGTAAGTCAATGGAAAATTGTCCAAACAGCACCAGACTTCATATGATGGCTAATGGTCCGGCCCTCAACAGCTCTATGTCAATTATGGGATGTCATCATTTGGCGTTGCCATGGCAACGCATCCCTCGCCGTCAAACATCATGTTGTCGTAATTCAATGGAAAATCATCCAAACACCACCAGACTTCAGACTATCATCAATGGTCTGGCCCTCAACAGCTCTATGTGAAATCTGAAATCTCAACGTATGCCGTTTCCATGGCAACGCATCCCTCGCCGTCAAACATCATGTTGTCGTAATTCAATGGAAAATCATCCAAACACCACCAGACTTCAGACTATCATCAATGGTCCGGCCCTCAACAGCTCTATGTGAAATCTGAAATCTCAACGTATGCCGTTGCCATGGCAACGCATCCCTCGCCGTCAAACATCATGTTGTCGTAATTCAATGGAAAATCATCCAAACACCACCAGACTTCAGACTATCATCAATGGTCCGGCCCTCAACAGCTCTATGTCAATTATGGGATGTCATCATTTGGCGTTGCCATGGTAACGCATCCCTCGCCGTCAAACATCATGTTGTCGTAATTCAATGGAAAATCATCCAAACACCACCATACTTCAGAATATCATCAATGGTCCGGCCCTCAACAGCCCTACGTGAAATCGGAAATCTCAATGTATGCCGTTTCCATGGCAACGCTTCCCTCGCCATAAAACACGGTGTTGTCCTAATTCAATGGAAAATCGTCCAAACAGCACCAGACTTCAGACTATCATCAATGGTCCGGCCCTCAACAGCTATACGTGAAATCTGAAATCTCAACGTATGCCGTTTCCATGGCAACGCATCCCTCGCCAAAACATCCGATGTTGTTGTAAGTCAATGGAAAATCGTCCAAACAGCACCAGACTTCAGACTATCATTAATGGTCCGGCCCTCAACAGCTCCAAGTGAAATCTGAAATCTCAACGTATGCCGTTGCCATGGTAACGCATCCCTCGCCGTCAAACATCATGTTGTCGTAAGTCAATGGAAAAGGTTCCAAACGGCACCAGACTTCATATCATGGCTGATGGTCCATGCCTCATCAGCTCCAAGTCAAATCTGAAATCTTAACGAAATGCCGTTTCCATGGAAACGCATCCCTCGCCAAAACATACGACGGTGTCCTAATTCAATGGAAAATCATCCAAATAGCACCAGACTTCAGATGATGGCTAATGGTCCGGCCCTCAACAGCTCTATGTCAATTATGGGATGTCATCATTTGGCGTTGCCATGGCAACGCATCCCTCGCCGTCAAACATCATGTTGTCGTAATTCAATGGAAAATCATCCAAACACCACCAGACTTCAGACTATCATCAATGGTCCGGCCCTCAACAGCTATACGTGAAATCTGAAATCTCAACGTATGCCGTTTCCATGGCAACGCATCCCCCGCCAAAAAATCCGATGTGGTTGTAAGTCAATGGAAAATTGTCCAAACAGCACCAGACTTCATATGATGGCTAATGGTCCGGCCCTCAACAGCTCTATGTCAATTATGGGATGTCATCATTTGGCGTTGCCATGGTAACGCATCCCTCGCCGTCAAACATCATGTTGTCGTAATTCAATGGAAAATCATCCAAACACCACCAGACTTCAGACTATCATCAATGGTCCGGCCCTCAACAGCTCTATGTGAAATCTGAAATCTCAACGTATGCCGTTTCCATGGCAACGGCATACGTTTCCCTCGCCGTCAAATATCATGTTGTCGTAATTCAATGGAAAATCATCCAAACACCACCGGACTTCAGACTATCATCAATGGTCCGGCCCTCAACAGCTCTAAGTGAAATCTGGAATCTCAACGTATGCCGTTTCCATGGCAACGCATCCCTCGCCAAAACATCCGATGTTGTTGTAAGTCAATGGAAAATCGTCCAAACAGCACCAGACTTCAGACTATCATTAATGGTCCGGCCCTCAACAGCTCCAAGTGAAATCTGAAATCTCAACGTATGCCGTTGCCATGGTAACGCATCCCTCGCCGTCAAACATCATGTTGTCGTAAGTCAATGGAAAATCGTCCAAACACCACCAGACTTCATATGATGGCTAATGGTCCGGCCCTCAACAGCTCTATGTCAATTATGGGATATCCTCATTTGGCGTTGCCATGGCAACGCATCCCTCGCCGTCAAACATCATGTTGTCGTAATTCAATGGAAAATCATCCAAACACCACCAGACTTCAGACTATCATCAATGGTCCGGCCCTCAACAGCTCCAAGTGAAATCTGAAATCTCAACGTATGCCGTTTCCATGGAAACGCATCCCTCGCCAAAAAATCCCATGTTGTTGTAAGTCAATGGAAAATCGTCCTAACAGCAGCATACTTCATATGATGGCTAATGGTCCGGCCCTCAACAGCTCTATGTCAATTATGGGATGTCATCATTTGGCGTTGCCATGGCAACGCATCCCTCGCCGTCAAACATCATGTTGTCGTAATTCAATGGAAAATCATCCAAACACCACCAGACTTCAGACTATCATCAATGGTCCGGCCCTCAACAGCTCCAAGTGAAATCTGAAATCTCAACGTATGCCGTTTCCATGGAAACGCATCCCTCGCCAAAAAATCCCATGTTGTTGTAAGTCAATGGAAAATCGTCCTAACAGCAGCATACTTCATATGATGGCTAATGGTCCGGCCCTCAACAGCTCTATGTCAATTATGGGATGTCATCATTTGGCGTTGCCATGGCAACGCATCCCTCGCCGTCAAACATCATGTTGTCGTAATTCAATGGAAAATCATCCAAACACCACCAGACTTCAGACTATCATCAATGGTCCGGCCCTCAACAGCTTGATGTCTGGGATGTCATCATATGCCGTTGCCATGGCAACAAATCACCCGCCATCAAACACAACGTTTGTGTTACTGCCGTAATACTGCCGTAATACTGCCGTAATACTGCCGTAACACTGCCGTAACTCCTAAATATTTTGTACGATCGGCCGAGTCCTCGAGACACCTAGACACACACGTCGACGTGCGGACAACAGCCTGCGGAACGTCGAAGACCCGCTCAGCGCTGCTTGCAGCTTTAATTATTATTATTTTTTGTATTGTTGTTTTACCTGTTCAAAATAAATCAAATCAAAAATCAAGCAGTACACTTCAATGAAAGAATTGAGAATAACAACACACATAAAGGGGACGGGTACATATGTAAAGTGGCTTACCTTTTCATTTTCCAGCTTTTGGATAAATTCCGCTTAATTAAGAAACCCCTCAGCTCAGCATCCATTGTTTCAACTGTCTGCTCTGGAAAGAGGATTAAACAAAGTATAAATTGCAAACATTCACTATGTTGGTAGGCTGCTTCATAAATAGCCAGCACAACTAACAGGTAGATGGCCAAATACACAGTTAAGCTACCGGGAACTCCCTGCTGCGTAAAGTCATTCACAGAATCTGGTTGGTTAACATTAATACAAACCCCTGTAAGATGCAGCCAAGAGCCACCAGTAAGCAAACAGTGTCTCACGGTTAGGTTAACTTAGCCAACTTAGTGCTTCTCAAAGAAGGTAGAAAACACCTGTGTTGCTGTGAAATGTAGCATGTTCTCTCGCATACACAATGATCGTCAGACACATTTGTTTCTGACTCTGTCTTGACGTATATATTTTTTATATGTAAAACTGCCTACTAGCGCTACAAGCACACCGATAGACACACACACACCTAGGGGGCTAGTGTTGATGGACGAGTCCCTGTGGGATGGACATATCGATTATCCAAATTTGAGTGTTTAGTTTTGCATTGATGATTAGTTACTTCTCGGCACACTCTTGTTACCTCTTTCTAGGATGATTTAGACGTGGCTGAGCTAACAATTCATGTTTAATGGCAAGCTAATAATCAACTTAACTTCTCTCTATGAACCTATCTATCCTCTGCCTTGCCCCCGGGCGGACGGCCCGGGGGCAAGGCAGAGGACCAGGAAGGGGTCTCGGGCGGACGGCCCGGGGGTAAGGCAGAGTCCAAAAAGGGGGATTCGGGCGGACGGCCCGGGGGCAAGACAGAGTCCAAGGTGGGGACCATGGAGGGGCGAAGGCAGCGGCAGGAAGAGTCAGGGGGCCGGGCCGGGCCCGAGGGCGAGGACCACTGTACTCAGGGGGCCGGGCTAGAGGGCGAAGACCAGACAGCTCCACAGGCCGGGCAGGAAGGCGCTGACGGGACAGTGCCGGAGGCCGGGCAGGACCCGGTGTCGGAGCTGGTGGGACAGGCCTCGGCAGGATCCCCCACCGAAGTGGACCAGGACACGGGATTGGCAGGACCCCCGGCAGGACCCCCGACAGGAGAGCAGTCGGCGGGGCCTCCAACAGCACAGGACAAAGGGTTGGCAGGACCCCCGGCAGGAGAGTAGACGGCGGGACCCCCAACGGGACAGGACAAGGGTTGGCAGGACCCCCGGCAGGAGAGTAGTTGGCGGGGCCTCCAACGGCACAGGACTAAGAGTTGGCAGGACCCCCGGCAGGAGAGCAGTCGGCGGGACCACCAACGAGACAGGACAAGGAGCTGGCAGGCCCCCCGGCAGGAGAGTAGGAGGCGGGACCTCCAACGGGACAGGACACAGGGTTGGCAGGACCCCCGGCAGGAGAGCAGTCGGCGGGGCCCCCAACAGGACAGGACATGGGGTTGGCAGGACCCCCGGCAGAACAGTAGTCTGCGGGACCTCCAACGGCACAGGACCTGGGGTTGACAGGACCCCCGGCAGAAGAGTAGTCTGCGGGACCTCCAACAGCACTTCAGTAGGGACTTGAGATGGGACTAGAGAAGGGACTAGGAAAGTGACCTGAGGAGGGACTAGGGAACGAAACTCGAGAGGAGACTCGAGAGGGGAACTAGAGAGGGGACTCGAGGAGGGACTAGAGGAGGGACTAGAGGAGAGACTATTGGAGAGCTTATAGGAGGGACTAGAGGAGGGACTAGAGAGGGGACTCGAGGAGGGACTAAAGGAGGGACCTCGAGAGGGGACTGGAGAGGAGACTCGAGAAGTGACTAGAGGTTGGACTACAGATGGAACTTGAGAGGTGACTCGAGAGGGGACTCGAGACGGGACTAGAGAAGGGACTAGAGGAGGGCCTCGGGAAGGGACCAGAGGAGGGACTAGAGAGGGGACTAGAGAGGGGACTAGAGAGGTGACTAAAGATGGGACTGTGGCAGCTGGGGCCACATCTGGGTCTGGCACCAAGGCTGCTGGGACCGGGACTGGGGCCGGAATTGAAGCCATAATCCTGGCTGAAAGGTCCGGTTCTGGAGCCGGAAACATGGCTGTAAAGTCCGGTTCCGGAGCAGGGATCGTGGCTGCTGGGACCGGCACTGGAGCCGGAACCATGGCTGCTGGGCAGGGAACCGGAACACGGATCCATGGCTGTGTGGGGTGGTACTGGAGCACGGTACCATGGCTATGCGGGATGGTACTGGGGCACGGAACCATGGCTGCTGGGGCCAGAACTGGTTCCGTAACCATGGCTGCTGGGGGCTGAACTAGTTCTGGAACCCTGGCTCTTTGGGCTCGTGCTGCCAACCTGGCCTTGCGACCCCTTCCCTTAGGAGCCGTTTGGAGGCTCCATGGACCTCCAAAGGCCAGACGAGTACCAGCGAATGGCTCCTGGACAGTAGCAAACACTGGGTGAGAAGCAGGGGCTGACGCCAGACGGACCACACCAATGCGTGCGGTGTCAAAACAGGAGTTGGGAGACCTGGGTCTGTCAGGATCTGGAAAACAAATTGTGAGGTAATCCAAAAGCCTGGCAGGTAAGAATTTCACCAAACCTTGATTCCTCAGTGTAAGGTGGACTGCTTCTGCCAGAGCAGCATCTCGCTGCTGAACCCTGACCGCTCCTATCCATTGATCAGAGCAGGTAGCCAAAGAAAACGTAAAATCCAATAATTCCTGCTCAAAAGGATCTGCTGGGCCCATATTTAAGGTCGGGTTGTAATGTTACGGTGTGTGAAGCAAGTAGGACCCAAATGCAGATTAAAGTCAAAATAATTCCTTTATTTCAAGGCTATATATACACAGACAGAACACTCACGAGGACAAGCCAAATCACAAGACAACCCGACAAAGAGAGACAGAAAACCCAGAACTTAAATACACCCAGGACTAATCACATAAACACGAGACAGGTGAGGAGAAAACACATAGGTACCAGGTGAACACAATTGGGTAATCAGAGAGGGAAACCGACAGAAAGCAAACAGGCAGGAAACGGGGGTGAACACTTTACAAAATAAAATAGGAAACCCAAAGATAGAAAAGAACACGAAAAATACAAACACAGACAAATCCTAACATTATGTCTTTGTGTCTGGCTCTTATGTTCACACGAAGTGGCTTAACATTTAGAAAGAAATGTATGCCGGAGCTCCGAAAGAGCTTCAACGGTTGAGTGAAACAAGGTGGGCTTGCCGGCATATAGCTTGCTGTACCGTCTTAGATAGAGTACCTGCTATTATTCGTGTCCTTGAGGAAATAGCTGCAGAACACAGCGGGGATAGAAGTGTTGATGCACGTGGCCTGCTCGCTCAAATTGACCTGCAGTTTATTGGCCTTTTAGTGACATGCACTAAGGTTTTTGGAGATGTAAGATATCTCTCTGACCTTGTAGGTACTAGGCTTGTTTGAGACAAGCGAGACCTGCACAGTTGTGATCAACGTCTTGCTAGTGCGTTGCATGATGGTTAGTCATTTTGTCCGATTTGCTCTGGAGGCTCGCCCACATGAGATGTTGAAATCTCACGGGACAAAGACGCCCGCAGCCTTGAGAGCGAGGTGCGGAAGCGAAATGCTTGATGGGAAATGACTCACTGGTATCTCGAGCTGAGCGCTCATTAGTGGTTTTTACCCCGTGCTGCTGATGAAACTCTCTAATTGGCTCTGCAAAAGTTTGTTGTTGTTTTGTGTCATTGTGGGCACAAAACAACAACAAGGCTGGAGCCTGCTGAGTGCCCACAGCGGCACGAACGGCCGCAGTAGCTGTGGCATCCGCGCCGGCGTCCGCACCGGCCACAGGAGGCCGCAAGCGGAGAGACGGTTTTAACCTTGGTTAATAACCTGCAGAGCTCGCGGCATTCCTCTGTCCGAGATACGCCTCCTTCACACGGTCATAATAAACCCATGAGCGCCGTTATAACGCCTCGTGTGGACAGCACTGCGCACACCTCCATCCATCCCTTGAGCGTGTACGCGCCTCATGATGACAGCCGGAGTGAGACGCAGCTTGTGGAGGCCCCCGCACAGCCCTTTCGGTCCAAGCACACCTTGGGTTGCCTCACGGTCAGCGGTGGCAGGGGCTCTGGTGGCTCGTCACCATGACGACTAAAAACACATCTCGAGCAACACATCCTCACTCCCAGGTCGGCCTATGTTGACGTTATGTCAAGTCCCCTGCCGGCTTTTTCCAACACAAGGGGGGGGGGCCTTAGTGTCCATTTTCAACGCAAGGGGGGGGCCCTTAGCGTCCATTTTCAGCTTTCCGGGATGTCCATGTGCTTCTATGGACGCTCATGGAAGCACGGCATTCGTTTGTGTCAACTGCCCTTAAAGGCAATGAAGACACTACACTACCCAGAATCCCCAGCTATCGTTTGGACTACACCATGTGCTCTGTTTGACAAACCCCGTGATAGTCCTCAAGCTCTGTGATTGGAGAGTGTGCTCCGAGGGTTACCGAGCCTCGAACAGCACTTGAAATGGGATGGAACCACGGCAGACTGTCCAAAACTGGATTTGAACGGGTCCACCGCGTCCCCCCCCTCCCCCACCCCCAGAACTACACATGCTGGCTATTCTGTTTCGCAACATGTTCTCTATGGCACGTCGCTACTGGGAGTTGTAGTTTTAAAAGACGTTTTCGTATTTCCCATAATAAGAAGTTGCCAGTATTAAACTGTGTACATCCCTGGAGGTTTAGGGGACAGGAAACACTCACATTTAAAACATATAATTAATAAATGGGTGAAAATTGCTTGTGCCCATTATGGGCAGTATTAATATATATACCCACATGCCAGCTAAGGTCAGAAGAGCTTTATTTAACAGCTGGTCTTATGTTTGTGACCCCTGTGATAACATTACATTAATTGATAAGCCTGAAACATGCACTTGTCAAGGTTCAGAGGCACATTTTGCAAATATGGCAGTAGCCATTGATCAGCTTAAGATAAGATATACTTTATTGATCCCAAGTTGGAACATTTGCGTTACATCAGCATGTGTAACAGTTAAATATGCAGTGGTGTTTATTTGTAAATCATTTAGTATAATCACACAAATTCTGTGTTTTATATTTAACAATTCTGTGTTCTTTATTTATTGATTGTTCAATACCTGAAAAGGCCGGAGATGAAATATCTGCATGTATAAGAGTATAATACATTATGTATAATATCAGTTAAAATAAGTGCTTCAACATAGTTAACATTGCTGGAGGTATGCACACATATTGATAGATGTCTTGTAATGCACTATTGAGGAACCTGCAACCCAAGTTTTTCATTCAGTGCAGAACTACACCACAGTTGTGTAGGCCTATATGATATGTCAATAAACCTTAGAACATCTTGAAATCTTGAACGGGATGTGCAAAATAGTCATTACATACAGTCTTTAATTAACTATTAGTAGAGAATAACAAGTAATGAATATACTTTATAGGGATCCTATTAATATCTAATAATAAAAATAATGAAATTCAATAACATGGTTTAACCACTAGGTGTCCCTTTATATCAGCTGTGCACCTTTATGGTGTAAATACAGCCTATCTACCAATTGGATCAAATATAAAAGTGAGCCGAATTAGTGTTGATACGGCAAGGAGACGTATTGTGTGAAAAGAAATGTAAGATGTTGTTTAATGGCTGATATATTTATGATCCACGTCACGTTTTCAGTTCCTCATGTTTGTCTTCTCATCAGGGCTCTATAAATACAGAACTACGGCAGATATGTAATATTTAATGCAGCCGAACCGTGTATTACAATGCCGTTATGTGATGACTTTCAAAGAGAAAAGCAAGCACACTCGGAATAAGGTATTATTTTATTTTTTAAAAATGTTTTCGGTCTGTTTCCGGTATTTGTTAATGACGATGTGCTGTGAGATGTGAGACTGGAATTGCACAGGGGAAAATAACGTATCTTTAGATGCGGGTTGTGTTAAACTAATATGTTTGCGCTGTGGACCAACACTATACATTGACGGGGAAGGGGGTAGCAATAAAGATAACACCATTAAACAGTTACACAACATAACAGAAATAATATCGATAGCAGCGTCCCTAGCAACCACCTTGGTAACAATGAAAACGTTGGACGCAATTTCCTGAAGTAATCTTCGTAATAACTAGCAAACTAAAGATCATGTACATCCACTGCACACATCATCTGAAATAACAACTCATATTTCTCGCATCAAATGACATCAAAACGCATTTTAATGGCCAAACTAACTTTAAAATAGGCATTTTACACCCAGAATAAAACGAAGTTCGGCCATGTTTTCTCTTTCTGCAGGGAGAAATGTGAAGATCACGTGACGTCAAACAGAGCTTATGGTGTAGTCCAAACGATAGCTGGGGATTCTGGGTAGTGTAGTGTCTTCTGCCATCCTTTACTCCGAAAAAAGATTAGTTTCTCCGAATTGAAGGGGAAAAATACAAAAGCATTGCACACAATTTAAACCAATCAATGTTGTGTAATTAACAAGGATAATCTGGTGTTTTTTAGTCGATGAGTAGTGCAGATATCACTGTAAAATCAATCGTCAGTAAGTGGAATATTTACTTCCGGGTGTACAATTCTCCGCTATCCAATGAGAATGGACGCTCTCATTGCCTTTAAGGTCAGTCGACACAAACGAATGCCGTGCTTCCATGAGCGTCCATAGAAGCACATGGACATCCCGGAAAGCTGAAAATGGACGCCAAGGCCCCCCCCCTTGCGTTGACAATGGACGCTAAGGCCCCCCCCCCTTGCGTTGGAAAAAGCCGGCAGGGGACTTGACATAACGTCAACATAGGCCGACCTGGGAGTGAGGATGTGTTGTCTCGAGCACATGCGCCCGCTCTCAGAGTGGCAGCGCGTGTGTCTGATGGACAGATGGATGAGCAGGCTGATCAGCAGAGGATACGTCCTGCAGTTGTGCATAAACAACAAAAACACTTGAGGTATAATGTTCGAACAATGTTATCACCAAACATTTTAAGAATGTTTTTAGAGAACGTTATCCTACCTTTCAGAAGTACATTCTAGGAACCAAAATAAAACTTCTCGATGAAACCATTGCTAGAACAATGAATGGTAACATTCTCAGAATGTTTTTAGAACCAACAATGTCTTGCTGGGAACTCAGACATGCCTATGCAAACGTGCAATATCATGAATTACGTGCTTGTTTTTTTCTAAAAACGAAAATGTGGTGACAGATTTATTTTAAACAGCCTTTTCAAACAAATGCAGCAAGTTTGTTTTTTTAAAGCGCACTACAAATAAATCTGACGTTGACCATGACCCTGTTAATATTTCGCATCACAGGAACATTTAATAAAAAAATATTCAAAATATTTTTCTTTGGTTATCATGTAACATTGAGGGACCGTTTTATAAAGAACACCTTTAATTAGTTACCCAACAACGTCCAAAACACATCCTTAGAATGTTGCAGCCAAAACGTTCCACCTTTGTTAACATATCACATTAAAGGAACGTTTTATAAAACACTTTGTCATCTCAGGCCTCAATAACATCCTGAAAACATTTGCAGAATGTTGCTTGGAGAATGTTCTTAATTTGTTATCATGTAACATTGAGGGAACGTTTTATAAAGAACATCTTTAATGTGTTACCCAACAACGTCCAAAACACATCCTTAGAATGTTGCAAGGAAAACGTTCCACCTTTGTTACCATATCACATTAAAGGAACGTTTTATAAATACACTTTCTGTCATCTCAGGCCTCAATAACATCCTCTGAATGTTGCAGTTAAAACGTTATGTCTTAGTTAACCTTAAACCTTATAGGAACATTATTTGAAAAAATAAACATCCTAAAAAGGTTCTTTGAACATCAGATTAAAACGTTTCTTTAAAACCTTATTAGAACCAATAGGTAACGTTAGCCAAAGTTGTGAGAACGTTCGTCGCTACCTGAGAAGTGCCATCTGTTTGAGGCTTGATTGAATAACATTAATAAAAAAATAAATCATACCATCAAAATACTACAACGAATGAAAATAAGCTTGAGATAATTGAAACTGTGGTTTAAATAAGTTCTAATAGGCTATTGTTGTTTTTAAATTTAGAACGAAAAACATGTTTTTATTTATTTCTGGCGTTGCTATGATGACCACACTACCCATGAACGCGCCCCCACGAGGGTATGATTTCTTTATAGAGAGCACCGATTAAATTATTAAGAGTGAATATTGGCTGATAATGACCGGTGGGGCTCCCCCCCGTTGACAGTTCACTGGCTTCCTAGTGCACTGATCGATTAGGCTAAGCTAACCTGTAGCTGCTCCTTCCACACTCACAACAACTTCATACAGACATAAATAAAGAAGCTGTATTTAAAACGGTTTTTCCTGCCGTTTTTGTGTACTCAAGCATTCATCAATGGTTCGGAAAGTGGCGCTGTACCTTAATAATATAAAGGCTTGTATTTGCGTGCATTTCCTGTTCGGAAATTGGCGCTGTACTGAGAGTGGAGGTGTCCTGCGATTAACGCCTGCAGGCAGGCTCCATGGACCTGTCAGCTCCGGACAGCACAAAATGCGTACATGAAGCGCTACGTCATGAATGCAAGAAATCTACACTCGTGGGGGCGCGCTCATGTGATCTACTTAGAGTTGAGGAGACATCTGATTGGCTATAGATAGAAAAAATTACAAGTAAGAATCGGCTGACCGTCAGGGGAGTCTCAAAAAACCCACACACGAATGCACAGCGATCCGTGCACAGAAAGCGGTTTGTGTTTGCAGGTTCAGAGGTTTTTAAACGGAAAACAAATAGTGAGGATCAAAAACACAAGTGAGGATCAAAAATACAAGTGTAAATCCTTTTGCGGGTTTCTGTGTGCATGTGTGTATTATGAGACTGTTCTGAGCTCATAGAACAACAGCTGAGCACATATTCCAGCTCCTAGGCGCGTTTGTGCAAGAGAATGGACTTGAATGGAAAAAGTGTGTTGGAGTCTGCACAGACGGCACGAGGGCTATGACTGGCCGCCACAGCGGAGTAGCAGCTCGGATCAAAGAGGTTGCACCGCAGATGCGATGGACACACTGCAGCATCCACCGGGAGGTGCTGGCGGTGAAGAAGATGCCCGATGGCTTGAAGTCTGTGCTGGACTCTGCTGTGAAGAGTGTGAACTTCATAAAGGCCCGACCGATGCAGTCTCGCCTAATCCAAGTGCTCTGTGATGAGATGGGCTGCGAGCATGTCCAACTTCTGCTCCATACAGAAGTAAGATGGCTATCAAGAGGGAAAGTGCTTTCAAGGCTTTTTGAATTGCACAGAGAAGTCCAAGTCTTCTTACCGTCAATGGGTTTGATGTGCAGGACAAAATCAACACAATGCTGAAAAAGTTGGAGTTATTCGAAATCAAAGTCAAGGCAGGTGATGTTTCCGCTTTCCCTGCGTTAGAGAGTTTTGTGTCTGAGAACGAGCTGACCCTTGATGAAGGAGTGAGGGACAACATGGTTGCACACCTTGTCTCGCTCAGACAACAGTTCCGCCAGTATTTCCCAATGATGACCGAAGACAACAGCTGGATGAGAAGCCCGTTCAGCATGGAAGCCTCTGGACTGCCAAATAACTTAACTGTGGCTGAGCAGGAGAGTTTAATAGAGTTGTCTTGTGATGAAACACTAAAGCCTGCTTTCAGAAAGCAGTCTTCAGTGGACTTTTGGATAAAGCAACACAGAGAATACCCCGCCCTGTCTGACAAAGCTGTGCGCTTTCTCCTTCCTTTTGCGACCACATAGCTGTGCGAGAAAGGCTTCTCTTCCCTTGCTGTTATTAAAACCAAATACAGAAGCAGGCTGAATGCTGAGCCAGAGCTGAGACTGAAGCTCACCTCGATTGCCCCAGACATCAAAGGACTGTGTTCACGGAGCCGGGCGCAACCTTCTCATTAGATTTAGGTGAGTTGTCAATGGACACCAACATGCTGTACGTGTGGCAGAGAGAGTGAGAGCGTGTGTATGAATGAAGTACTGTACGCATGGGTGTAGGAAGCATCCTCAATGTGGGTGGGACAATTTGACAGGGGGTGTGGGTGGCTGGTGGAACTCACCTCCTCTAGAGGGGGCATGCTCCCCCGGGAAGATTTTATTTTATTTTTTTTTAAATTGAAGTTAAAAGCATCAATCTGCTGCACTTTGAGAGCAACATGAAGAGATCCATGGATACATCTCTCAACACCCATGTGAAACAGAACTGTAAACAGATTTACTTTTTCTTTATGGATATTTGACACATCACTCCCCTTTTAAGCTGTATTTTTGTGATACTATCCTATAGTATGAGTTGGAATTATTTCATATTCTCTTAATAATAATAATTCCTTATTATTATAGCGCTTTTCCAGATGCTCATAATGATCATATAAAGGTGTGCCTTGGAAATACTTGTTATAAATAAATGATTACCCAAACCGTTTGAGACCCATACTTAGACTAAAGTTAACTATCTAAACACTCAGAGAGTCCTTTACCTCCATGAGCTGTGGTTATCAGCCTCTCAGTCTGAAAGGAGAGGACTCTCCCTCCACCTCTTTAATAACAGCGCCTTATAGCCGGGTGCTAGTGGAGCACGCTCGTGAACTGTTAGCGCCGGAGCCTCGCAGCGGGGAAATTGTGGTGCGCATAATTTTACAACTAAAGACACAGCTACGCAAAACACGCAGCATGTGTACGGCTCACGTACGGCTCTGAGAATCTGCCTTGGTACAAAGTAGCAGTGAAAACATGGTACGGAGTTTCATTGATTTGGGCATTCTCACAAAAAGTGGAATGGATTTGATAATGAAGCACTGACACAGCGCTCTACAACAAGAGGCGAGCGGATGGACCGATGTACGGACTTTCCGCATAGTAAAAGTGGGGGGATCTAAATTAATCCTTTTAAAAAGGTGGGGGGGACTTGATCCACCCCCATATAAAGGCTGCGACGCCCATGACTGTACATTAGGGGTTTCACCAACTAATCGACTACCTTTACCACTAGTCGGCGCTGTACGGCCTAGTCAACTAGTCGTGAACAAAACTGGAGGTAAACGAGGTGCTGCAAAATGCTCCAAAAACACGTCCGACATTCATATGTATGGCAGTACTTCAACGAAGATGTAACCAACTCCACAGTGAAGTGTCAGTTGTGTACAGCTGTACAACAAAAATACATCTGCTATGCGCAACCATGTGAAAATGAAACACCCGCTGCCGATAGCTAGCACTAGCAGTAATGCTAGCACCAGTGAGCAACGGACTGGCGTCAGCACTGGTCAGAGGCAGACAAGCATTATTGATGTTTTCAAGCGCCCCGTTACGGACAAAAGAAGACAGCAGATAACAGACTTGCTTATCAACTTTGTCGTCAAGGATGTTCGACCACTTTCTGCCCTTTCCGGAGAAGGCTTCAGGGACATTATGAAGTTTTCGAGCCAGGCTATAAGATCCCGTCACATCAGTGTTTCCCCTACCATTGTCTTGGCGAGGCCCTGCGCCATGCCAATGGAGGCCCGCGCCCCGCCTGAAATTCAAGGTGTTTTTCGTTTGTTTTTTTTATTTAAAAAAAATCTATAGCACCAAATTGCAACTGAAGTAATCTATCACTTTTCACATTGAACATGTGCTCTTTTATTAAATAAACTAAACGCCTATGTTATTTATCCAATGTATGTGCATGTTTCAGTGTCCACTGCTTTGCGTATTCACATTCTCCCTCCGCTCTGTTTCTGAAGGGCAGGGCTCCGCACACACGAATGCACACACTCACAATCAGAGACAAGAGCGGAGGAAAGGAGGAGAACAACAAAGTGTAAACAAGTCAAACAATTATTGCCCGAGCTCTGCTGTCTGCCCGTTTGTGTCCCCCCCCCCAGTTTAAAATGTGTTTATTATTATTTTTTAACCTCAAGCCGTTATCGTCACGGGAGAAGGACACACACAGCCTGCCCAGGTGGACGCGAACGAACGTAGCGTGTGCATTCTAAAAAAAATAGCTCACAGATGGTGAGCAGGTACCGCGGTTTTGAACTACAGTATTGAATTTGACAGAAAACAGCAATGAAACGCCAGCAGAAGAATAGTGTAATGAGTTGGGTGAAAAAAAAGACAGGAGATGTGAGTTGGTTTATTCAGTAAATTAGCTCAGGATAATTGGATGTTCTGTCTCCACCTGTTGATGTGAGGTTATGCAGGATTTGCTACCGGCATTTAGCGGTAGTGACTCAACAAATTGCCTCGTCAGCATTGCAATGTATGACAAGCAGACTGCGTGTTTAATGTAAGACTCATACCAATTCTTTCACACACGGGGTATTGGGCCGAGGGCGACACCGTACTTCCGGTATCTGCCGTTTCACACGAGGTGCAAGCAGAATATCATAGTCTATTGCCTTAATCAATCTAGTCAGCTCTAAAATACCACATATATGCAATGGCATGATAATATTATTGTGACAAGTGGGGTATTCACCTGGTGTTTCCAGAAGATAGACGTAGATGCTGCCAAAATCGACGAAGGCCACATTCAAGGGTCGTTTTTTCCATACATCTGCATCTGTCTGTAAGGGAAATCCGACAACCCACACAGCTCTAGTTCACGCTGGTAACGACCTAGAGCACACCCCTCCAGTCCAGAGATGTAATCCGAAGACATGCAGCGATTTCTTCGGTCGTTAATTCAGAAAAAAAACCTAGTGCACTCTGCCTGGCTACTTTAGCTAGCTGTTTACATTAGCACCTCCAGGATATTAGCACCTCCAGGAAAATGGCGTATTTATATATATATATATATATATATATATATATATATATATATATATATAATATATATATATGGCGCACGTTGCATTGTGGGTAGCTCGTGACGTCACTGTGTGTGAAAGTATAGCTCAATATGATCAGAACATGATTGCTTTCATATCAGAGATCAGATGAGGTGGAGCTGCCTCCAGCAATAGAGGATGAGGCAGAGAGAAGCAGCAGCAGCAGCACAGGGTTGCAGCAGGTATGTATATGCTGTAGTCAGGTGATTTAAATGTATCAATGAAAGGAAGAAGTGTAGGCTACATGATAAGAAGGGAATACAGTTTGAATACAAGTAATACAGTCTGGTGTAACACTGTACTTTATTACTTTTTAATGTACAAATACTTTGTTACCGTACGATATCAATAACAATAATGCACAGCTCCTCTCTCTGCTCCAGAGGATAACAAAAATTCAAAAACATTTTTCGGGGCAGTTGGGGGGGTACCCGAGCAGCACCCTGCCAAGGCAGTAAACCTAAGGGGAACACTGCACATGCTACACTTTGGAGCAACATCACGCTTCAGTACAACACTGAAAGTGAGGATTGCCAATGAGATGAAAGATAAAAGTGTCTCACTAACTACTGATCTGTGGACATCTTGCACCATGGTTCAATACATCACCTTAACTGCCCACTACATCACAGACACCTGGGAGCCAGAGAGACACACCGCTGTGAATTTAGCCCAGAGGCTCAAAGAAACAATTGAGGAGTGGGACTCAGTTGTGTTTTGCACAATTCATGACAATGCAAGCAGCATGCACCTGGCAATGGAGCTCTGCGAGCAGTTTCCCCAGCACCTCGGATGTGCCGGACACACCATTCAACTAGCAATAAAAGCAGGGTTGCACTTACCAGAAATCGCCAAGGCCACTGTAAAGTCAAACAGAGCCTAAGACTTTAATAAATATAAAATAAAAAACAGATAACAAGTGGTCGAATATTAATAGATATGGATACTGTGGCGAAGGTGGCTTCGTCACTATGGACTGACGGCTTCAGGCCGGGTGATAGGGCACTTTGTTTGCGTGATTGCACAGTTTATGTTGTCTGTGGCTGATGATTGTGTGCACCTGGTGTCCTGTGGTGTCTCCTCCCCCTCACCTGTGTCTTGTTGTGATGATTGGAGTGTGGGTATTTAGGCTCTGTTGCCCTGTCTGTTGAGAGGGCTGGGTGTGTGTGTGTGTGAGATCCTTGTGGCTGCAGGATGTGTGAAAGGAGAACCGCAGATTGAGGCAGTGAACTATGTGCCCATGTTTTTAACAAATGCCCACGCCGGGATATATTTTTGGACGCTCTGCCTCCTTGCTTGGTCGGGCCGCTCAATTGTCAGCTTCACAGATACATAGAATAACAAAATATCTTAACTTTATTCAGAATTTAAATCATAAACACTACAAATATGTTTCATTTAAAGACAAACCACCAATTAATAGGATAGACAACAGGTGTAATGATCGCAGGCAGTTCTGCCTCCTCTGCTGGGTGTAATCACCCTAATTACAGAGCCCAGTGCTGCATCTTCAAGGAGGGTTTAAATAGTAGCTGTGTGCGATCCTAGTAGACGGAAGCGTGTAGATGAGAGGCACCTCTACCGAGTCAGGACAGGCAGCCGGTAAGGTCACATCCATCATGCTGTGAGAGCTCCGCAGAGCCGCTGGTGAATGTTCTGTTGAATTGTTTGCGTGTATGCACGTGTCTTGTTAGAGCACGAGCGGCAGCATTGTTTGTGTGGTTTCAATGTGCTGCGTTAATTGTGCGGCACATTCAGAGCTTAGACACGCTGTTTATTTATCTTAGAAAGAAGCTTTCTTGTTTAGAAATAAGTAATGTCTTTATAAAGAATCCATTTGATTTAGAAGCGTTAATAGTAAAGTCTTATTTTATTCATTGAATACCTCTGTTAAAGGAGGAAATAATAGTTTCTAGTTTAAAAATAACAATTAACTTGATTTGTCAACATTTCCAGAAAAAGTCAAATTAAAAGAATCCGCTTTATTTACATGGTTACAAATTCTAAAATGTTCGGTTTTGTTTTCAAAGGTTTTTCACCTGCATAGAGTGACTGCATAAAGTGAACTTTCCAATCAAAATAAAAAGTATTGAAAAGAAGCTGTGTCACTGGGGTGAAATCCTGATCCCAAAGTCCGGTAGACGCCTCATCCCTTTCAAGTGGGGAATACACACAAAAAGACCAGGAAACTTGACAGCCACAGATGCTGCCAGGCGAGTTGTCAGTCATTTTCGTCACTCCTCAGTAGCAGTTTGTGCTTTGAAGAAACATCAAGAACAGCTTGGAGTAAAAGTACACAAACCCCAAAACGACCTGCTAGAATTCAACGTTCACTATGCTCGAGCGACTGTATGAGCAGAGACTCCCAAAAGTTGGCATCCGTGAGAGTGCCAGTGGGAACTGGTGGCACAGCTGATCCCGGTGCTCAGGCCTCTAGCAAAGAAGACAACTATCATGTGCGGAGAAAATCACGTCGGGCTGTCCTTCATCTCCCCCGTCCTACTGAACATGGCTAACAACACGCTAAGTGCAAATGAGTCCGATCTGGCGGCTATTCGTTCCTTCAAGAATACCGTGAGGAAAGAGCTCATCATCAAGCTGTTGTCTCGCCTGCTGGCAGAATCCATCCCGATCACGGCATGCATGCTAGATCCACGATTTAAGCAACTGAAGTTCCTTCCAGACGATGTCAGAGAGGAAGCCCAGGCGCGCCTGACTCAGTTAGTGCGTGAAGACGGAGAGGTGGAACAGCCGGGAGCTACAGGTAAATAGAGTTAAACTAGATAACTTAAACCGGCCAAATTGTAAAACTATGTGTTTATCATTAATGTGGCTCATTTTTGCTGTAGGTGAAGAGGAGATCGCAGACGACGTTGGAGTGGAGCTGGCGGAAACAAGTTGCAAAAAGGCGAGACTGGAGAGTGACTTTGAACAGCTATTTGGAGCTTATTTCGAGAGCAGCAGCAAGAGAAAATGGGTCAACAGTGATGCGGATCATGAGCAACGGGATTACTGCCAGCGGACACCGCATATCCCCACAATGGATAACCCACTGGAGTGGTGGGCAGAAAACGTGCACCGCTTCCCCCGCTTAGCCAAGCTTTCGAGGAGCTACCTGACTATTCCACAAGCACCCCGAGTGAGAGGGTTCTTTCCCTGGCAGGCAACACTGTCACCCGACAGCGGTCAAGCCTCCTTCCCTCACATGTTGATGAGTTGGTGTTCCTCAACGCAGATGTGTATGTGTGGCCTCAAATATTTCAAAATGAAAAACTAAAAATACTACTCGTGGAATATAAAGAGAGCTGCATTGTTGCAGGACAGTTTGTCTCTGCCTTTTATTGAAAGTGATTGAAAAACGTTGTTATTTATAAGACATTATTTTTAGTTTTACTGCTTATTGAACCTTTTGGTTTTACATCAGCCATTATACACTGAACACAAATATAAATGCAACACTTTTGTTTTTGCTCCCTTTTTTCATGAGATGAACTCAAAGATCTAAAACATTTTCTATTTACACAAAATAACCATTTCTCTCAAATATTGTTCACAAATCTGAAAAGATCTGTGAAAGTGAGCACTTCTCCTTTGCCGAGATAATCCATCCCACCTCACAGGTGTGGCATATCAAGATGCTGATTAGACGGCATGATTATTGCACAGGTGTGCCTTAGGCTGGCCACAACAAAAGGCCACTCTGAAACGTTCAGTTTTTTCACACAGCACAATGCCACAGATGTCGCAAGTTTTGAGGGAGCGTGCAATTGGCATGCTGACAGCAGGAATGTCCACCAGAGCTGTTGCCCGTGAATTGAATGTTCATTTCGCTACCATAAGCCGTCTCCAAAGGCGTTTCAGAGAATTTGGCAGTACATCCAACCGGCCTCATGCAGACCACGTGTAACCACACCAGCCCAGGACCTCCACATCCAGCATGTTCACCGCCAAGACCGTCTGAGACCAGCCACTCGGACAGCTGCTGCAACAATCGGTTTGCATAACCAAAGAATTTCTGCACAAACTGTCAGAAACCGTCTCAGGGAAGCTCATCTGCATGCTCGCAGTCCTCATCGGGGTCTCGACCTGACTCCGGTTCGTCATCGTAACCGACTTGAGTGGGCAAATGCTCACATTCGATGGCGTCTGGCACGTTGGAAAGGTGTTCTCTTCACGGATGAATCCCGGTTTTCACTGTTCAGGGCAGATGGCAGACAGTGTGTGTGGCGTCGTGTGGGTGAGCGGTTTACTGATGTCAATGTTGTGAATCGAGCGGCCCGTGGTGGTGGGGTTATGGTATGGGCAGGCGTATGTTATGGACGACGAACACAGGTGCATTTTATTGATGGCATTGTGAATGCACAGAGATACCGTGACGAGATCCTGAGGCCCATTGTTGTGCCATTCATCCACAACCATCACCTCATGTTGCAGCATGATAATGCACGGCCCCATGTTGCAAGGATCTGTACACAATTCCTGGAGGCTGAAAACATCCCAGTTCTTGCATGGCCAGCATACTCACCGGACATGTCACCCATTGAGCATGTTTGGGATGCTCTGGATCGGCGTATACGACAGCGTGTTCCAGTTCCTGCCAATATCCAGCAACTTGGCACAGCCATTGAAGAGGAGTGGACCAACATTCCACAGGCCACAATCAACAACCTGATCAACTCTATGCCAAGGAGATGTGTTGCACTGTGTGAGGCAAATGGTGGTCACACCAGATACTGACTGGTTTTCGGACCCCCCAGACCCCCCAATAAAGCAAAACTGCACGTTTCAGAGTGGCCTTTTATTGTGGCCAGCCTAAGGCACACCTGTGCAATAATCATGCTGTCTAATCAGCATCTTGATATGCCACACCTGTGAGGTGGGATGGATTATCTCGGCAAAGGAGAAGTGCTCACAATCACACACACACACTATCACATTTTTCAGATTTGTGAACAATATTTGAGAGAAATGGTTATTTTGTGTAAATAGAAAATGTTTTAGATCTTTGAGTTCATCTCATGAAAAATGGGAGCAAAAACAAAAGTGTTGCATTTATATTTTTGTTCAGTGTACATACTACGGCCATTTGAGTGTGTGTGGTACTGTTTGTGGTTTGTTTTTTACTGTGTAATAAAGTTAATTATTCAAAATGTTAAAGTTCCTTATTTTTAAACTGAAACTTGCGCTACAGTTCAAAATAAATAAAAAACAAACCTGGAATTATACTGTAATGACCTGGCTCAAAAGGCCACAACAAAGAGGAGACACAAGTTAAAGCAAGTAGTCCAAATCAGCCAAATGAATTAAGTGCAAAACAAATGAAGCATGAGGTGTGGATGTCAGTGGTATCAGTAGTGTAAGTGCAGGGTGAGGATTGCATGGTGTCCATGTATGAGTGTGAGAGTGTTGAAGTGCACAAAGTGAAGCAACTGAACATACTCAACCAAAACCGGGTGCCTGTAGGAGAAAGCAGAGCGCAGACAGAGAGGAGCAGAGGCTTTAAATAGCTGCAGGGCACCAGACCCAGGTGCCCTGAGTTACTGCACTCAAGGCAATCAAGACAGCACAGACAGCACAGCCACACCCTCTCCAGATGAACCCACAGGGGCATCACATATACATTTGGGACTTTTTTTTGCTTTTTCTTGTTGTACCGAACTCGTACCGAACCGTGACCCCCAAACCGATGTATGTACAGAACCGTGAATTGTGTGAACCGTTACACCCCTTGTGACATGTTAAACAGGTCTGATCATCCTGATCTTTTTTCGCACTCCCCAGGAGCATGTCCAGCATGTAAGGCTGGTACTCCAGAGACTTCTTGAGAACAGACTGTATGTTAAGGTTGAGAAGTACGAGTTTCATGCCTCTTGTGTGAGTTTCCTGGGTTTTGTCGTCACCAAGGGACAAATAAGGACTGACCCCACCAAGGTCCAAGCGGTGACCGAGTGGCCCACTCCCTCTAACAGGAAGCAGTTGCAACGTTTTCTGGGCTTTGCCAACTTTTACAAGAGGTTTATTCAGGACTATAGTAGGTAAGCACTCTAGTGCCCGGCCGTACAATTCTCCCATAGGGATTTAGCAGCGCCGTCCATATATTTGGGCCAAGGGATGGTCCAGCGGATTTGCAGGCCCGTCGCCACTATATTTGAGCCGGAAATAACGTATTTGTGTGCTGCACGTTCTTGGACCCTAGGTGGCGGTGTTCTACTCGGGTTGTACTTGTACTCATGGGGGGGTGGCAGAAAGTCAATAGGAGGCCCGCTCACCATATATTTAAACAAATATTTACGTACTGTGTGTACTTATACTTATGGGGGGGGGTGGCAGAAATGAAATATGGGTCCCAGTTAGCATATATTTTGTAATGGTGCGTGGGGGGGGGGCGTATGACAAATATTTTGTAATGGTGTGTGGGGGGGGGGTGTACGACAAACCAATGTGGGTCCCGCTTTCCAAATATGTTTACCATGTACTTATGGGGGGGTGTCTGGGAATCTGAAGTATGGAAACTTAAACTCACCCATAATTTTTTTCTCAATAACATTTAATATTTCTCACATAATTCTGATTTACGTGAATAGTCTGAGAGGCTAGTGCTGGAGAAGAATGAGAAAATTGAAAAAAAATCCAAAAATGTGCTTGGCACTCCGAACCTTTGAGAGTGTGTTGTTTAGCTTGTGTGGAACCCGCTTGCAAAATATGGGGACCCTGCGACCTCGGACAAGGTCAAAACCGAGGTCAGAGGTCACATTCGCAATACCAACAGTACTCTCGACGGCGCAAAGGAAGGTCCAACCGCTTTGAGCTTGCTCTCATTGGAACCGGCTCTAAGAGTACATGCAGATTGATGCCTCCGCTGCTCCTATGCTTCTGGTGCGACTAAATGTCAAAGGTTACGGCTCAAAACCTTCCATTGCGGCCTTTTGACCAGCCGCAGTGCTCCGTGACTGTTTAAAGTACTTTGAAAAGGGCTAAAGAGATAATTTTTTCACAGGGGGCCTCTAAATAAGGCCCAGATCAGGAATCTGAAATATGGGCACCCTGGCCCACCCAGAACCTTTTTTCAATCAAATGCCATCGTGCATTACTGCCATTAGCGTCTGACTGCCCTAGCTCCGCCCCCTGAAGTCCTAGAGACTCAAGGAGGGTACCATTGGATGCAGAATAATCAGAGATGGGGAATAGCCATTGAGCCCGAACCGATCAGACGTTGTTATCAAAAGATATGAATTAGTAGCCTTTTTGGACAAATTAGCTTTTAATTGGAATAATATTGATATAAAATCAAGCATTTGAGTGACGCAATTGATATTCACAGCAAATGTTCCCCGCTATATGTAGTACACTGGTGTAGCATTTCAGGGATCCAGCTGCTATAGATTCGTCAATAGAGTAACGAGACATTTAGCTTTGTTTTCCACCAGTAAAATGTACAAACGACTCATATATCACACAATGGTGTGATGTGAAAAGCCATTGCTACGTTTTCAAACTTGTAAATACGCTAGGAGTCTGAAAGTGGTTTCATTAGCTTCGTATTGATTTGTAGATGTGATTTGATGTGTTATTTGTCAAGTTTGATCGCCAAAACGATAGAGAAATGTCTTTTTATGCCATAGTGGAGTCTATATATTACTTTTAGCGCCACTCCTTGCTGTGCGAGAGCGGGGTTCGCAACCCGGCCTTGGCATCAAATCTTGAGTTCGTGATTTATTATTATAATTGACCCAAGTCAATATGGGTGCATATTTAATAGTTATAACAACTATAATTATTATTATTTTGGAATTATTAATAATATTGCCTGCCGTTGCTACGTTAGTTCAAACAGTAACAACGGACTATTTTTCACAGGTGTGCAGAAGCAGCAGCAGCAGGAGCAGGGACGCACTCTCTGTGGTGCTGAACGGAGAACATGAGGCATGAGGTTCTGGTTCAGGCTCCCACTGTATAAATATAACTTCCGTTGATGTGAATTTCAGTAAGACGTGTGGCCCAATGGATACAGACCCGCTCCTCGGTATACAGAGAGCGGGGCTCGAAGCCTGGCCTTGGCATCAATTCTTGAGTTTGTTGAATTTATTATTATGTGACCCAAGTCAATATGGGTGCATATTTAATAGTTATAACAACTATAATTAATTATTTTGGAATTATTAATAATATTGAGAAGTGGGCTTACATATATATGTGGGACATCGGGACAATCACCATAGGTATATATAGATAACTTTTAAAATGCTAACCGCTAGCAGCAAAGCTAGCATCACAGACACTGACCCGTTTGCGGATACTTTGCACACGTTTTTCACACGCTAGAAGTCTGGGAGTACTTCGGTTAGCTTCGTCTTGGTCTGTAGATGTCATTCGATGTTTCGTTTGTCAATTTTGATGGTGTGAAAGACCACTGTCTGCACGAAATAGGAAACCGGAAGTCGGTTTTTGAAAGGACTGCACGGCTGCCTCACTTCATGGAGGAATGTCTACCCGCATATGAGGGCACTATTTTCGGATACATTTTTTCCATTTTCACCCCTTTTCTATGGTTCTCCAAAAAAAGTACTTAAACTTTATTATATTATATATGACTTATTTTTTAAATATGGTGGGGATAGTGGCATTATTAGTGACAATAAAATCCTTATTTGTGCACCTTTTCTGTACCCCGGTCCTTCACAAACAATCATTGGGAACATTTAAAAACTTTCATTACATCATATTACTCATAAATATGCACCCATATAACAATAATTCAACAAACTCAAGATATGATGCCAAGGTTGGGTCGCGAACCCTGCAAATCTCGTGGGAAGGAGGGAGTCTCTATCCATTGCCCCACAATTGGCACTAAAAGCTTATGGAACAAATGTGTCATATATAGACTCCACTATGGCATAAAAATACATTTCGTTTTGGCGATCAAACTTGACAAAAAAACACATCAAATCACATCTACAAATCAATACGAAGCTAATGAAATCACTTTCAGAAAAAAATGATTTGTTTTGGATATTTGACAGATTTATGCTTAATTCTCTCCAAAAGTCATCTGAATGACAGTTTTGGAGAGAATCAAGCATAAATCTGTCAAATGTTAAAAACAGCCTTGTTTCATTGAAATAGCCTCAAAATCACAAACTGACATTCAGATTACTTATGGAGATAGTTAAGCATAAATGTCATCTGAATGGCAGTTTGTGATTTTGAGGTTATTTCATTGAAACAAGGCTGTTTTGGACATTTGACAGATTTATGCTTAATTCTCTCCAAAAGTCATCTGAATGGCAATTTGTGATTTTGAGGTTATTTCATTGAAACAAGGCTGTTTTGGACATTTGACAGAATTATGCTTAATTCTCTCCAAAAGTCATCTGAATAGCAATTTGTGATTTTGAGGTTATTTCAGTGAAATAAGGCTGTTTTGGATATTTGACAGATTTATGCTTAATTCTCTCCAAAAGTCATCTGAATGGCAATTTGTGATTTTGAGGTTATTTCAGTGAAATAAGGCTTATACTTGTACTTATACTTATGGGGGGGGGTGGCAGAAATGAAATATGGGTCCCAGTTAGCATATATTTTGTAATGGTGCGTGGGGCGTATGACAAATATTTTGTAATGGTGTGTGTGTGTACGACAAACCAATGTGGGTCCCGCTTTCCAAATATGTTTACCATGTACTTATGGGGGGGGTGTCTGGGAATCTGAAGTATGGAAACATAAACTCACCCATAATTTTTTTTCTCAATAACATTTAATATTTCTCACATAATTCTGATTTACGTGAATAGTCTGAGAGGCTAGTGCTGGAGAAGAATGAGAAAATTGAAAAAAAATCCAAAAATGTGCTTGGCACTCCGAACCTTTGAGAGTGTTTGTTTAGCTTGTGTGGAACCCGCTTGCAAAATATGGGGACCCTGCGACCTCGGACAAGGTCAAAACCGAGGTCAGAGGTCACATTCGCAATACCAACAGTACTCTCGACGGCGCAAAGGAAGGTCCAACCGCTTTGAGCTTGCTCTCATTGAACCGGCTCTAAGAGTACATGCAGATTGATGCCTCCGCTGCTCCTATGCTTCTGGTGCGACTAAATGTCAAAGGTTACGGCTCAAAACCTTCCATTGCGGCCTTTGACCAGCCGCAGTGCTCCGTGACTGTTTAAAGTACTTTGAAAAGGGCTAAAGAGATAATTTTTTCACAGGGGGCCTCTAAATAAGGCCCAGATCAGGAATCTGAAATATGGGCACCCTGGCCCACCCAGAACCTTTTTTCAATCAAATGCCATCGTGCATTACTGCCATTAGCGTCTGACTGCCCTAGCTCCGCCCCCTGAAGTCCTAGAGACTCAAGGAGGGTACCATTGGATGCACCATTGATGCAGAATAATCAGAGATGGGGAATAGCCATCAAAAGTCATCTGAATTGCAGTTTTGGAGAGAATTAAGCATAAATCTGTCAAATGTTAAAAACAGCCTTATTTCACTGAAATAGCCTCTAAATCACAAACTGACATTCAGATTACTTATATAGAGAGTTAAGCCTACATGTCATCTGAATGGCAGTTTGTAATTTTGAGGCTATTACAGTGAAACAAGGCTGTTTTGGACATTTGACAGATTTATGCTTAATTCTCTCCAAAAGTCATCTGAATGGCAATTTGTGATTTTGAGCTTATTTCATTGAAACAAGGCTGTTTTGGACATTTGACAGATTTATGCTTAATTCTCTCCAAAAGTCATCTGAATGTTAATTTGTGATTTTGAGGTTATTTCATTGAAACAAGGCTATTTTGGACATTTGACAGATTTATGCTTAATTCTCTCCAAAAGTCATCTGAATTGCAGTTTTGGAGAGAATTAAGCATAAATCTGTCAAATGTTAAAAACAGCCTTATTTCACTGAAATAGCCTCTAAATCACAAACTGACATTCAGATTACTTATATAGAGAGTTAAGCCTACATGTCATCTGAATGGCAGTTTGTAATTTTGAGGCTATTACAGTGAAACAAGGCTGTTTTGGACATTTGACAGATTTATGCTTAATTCTCTCCAAAAGTCATCTGAATGGCAATTTGTGATTTTGAGCTTATTTCATTGAAACAAGGCTGTTTTGGACATTTGACAGATTTATGCTTAATTCTCTCCAAAAGTCATCTGAATGTTAATTTGTGATTTTGAGGTTATTTCATTGAAACAAGGCTATTTTGGACATTTGACAGATTTATGCTTAATTCTCTCCAAAAGTCATCTGAATTGCAGTTTTGGAGAGAATTAAGCATAAATCTGTCAAATGTTAAAAACAGCCTTATTTCACTGAAATAGCCTCTAAATCACAAACTGACATTCAGATTACTTATATAGAGAGTTAAGCCTACATGTCATCTGAATGGCAGTTTGTAATTTTGAGGCTATTACAGTGAAACAAGGCTGTTTTGGACATTTGACAGATTTATGCTTAATTCTCTCCAAAAGTCATCTGAATGGCAATTTGTGATTTTGAGCTTATTTCATTGAAACAAGGCTGTTTTGGACATTTGACAGATTTATGCTTAATTCTCTCCAAAAGTCATCTGAATGTTAATTTGTGATTTTGAGGTTATTTCATTGAAACAAGGCTATTTTGGACATTTGACAGATTTATGCTTAATTCTCTCCAAAAGTCATCTGAATTGCAGTTTTGGAGAGAATTAAGCATAAATCTGTCAAATGTTAAAAACAGCCTTATTTCACTGAAATAGCCTCTAAATCACAAACTGACATTCAGATTACTTATATAGAGAGTTAAGCCTACATGTCATCTGAATGGCAGTTTGTAATTTTGAGGCTATTACAGTGAAACAAGGCTGTTTTGGACATTTGACAGATTTATGCTTAATTCTCTCCAAAAGTCATCTGAATGTTAATTTGTGATTTTGAGGTTATTTCATTGAAACAAGGCTATTTTGGACATTTGACAGATTTATGCTTAATTCTCTCCAAAAGTCATCTGAATTGCAGTTTTGGAGAGAATTAAGCATAAATCTGTCAAATGTTAAAAACAGCCTTATTTCACTGAAATAGCCTCTAAATCACAAACTGACATTCAGATTACTTATATAGAGAGTTAAGCCTACATGTCATCTGAATGGCAGTTTGTAATTTTGAGGCTATTACAGTGAAACAAGGCTGTTTTGGACATTTGACAGATTTATGCTTAATTCTCTCCAAAAGTCATCTGAATGGCAATTTGTGATTTTGAGCTTATTTCATTGAAACAAGGCTGTTTTGGACATTTGACAGATTTATGCTTAATTCTCTCCAAAAGTCATCTGAATGTTAATTTGTGATTTTGAGGTTATTTCATTGAAACAAGGCTATTTTGGACATTTGACAGATTTATGCTTAATTCTCTCCAAAAGTCATCTGAATTGCAGTTTTGGAGAGAATTAAGCATAAATCTGTCAAATGTTAAAAACAGCCTTATTTCACTGAAATAGCCTCTAAATCACAAACTGACATTCAGATTACTTATATAGAGAGTTAAGCCTACATGTCATCTGAATGGCAGTTTGTAATTTTGAGGCTATTACAGTGAAACAAGGCTGTTTTGGACATTTGACAGATTTATGCTTAATTCTCTCCAAAAGTCATCTGAATGGCAATTTGTGATTTTGAGCTTATTTCATTGAAACAAGGCTGTTTTGGACATTTGACAGATTTATGCTTAATTCTCTCCAAAAGTCATCTGAATGTTAATTTGTGATTTTGAGGTTATTTCATTGAAACAAGGCTATTTTGGACATTTGACAGATTTATGCTTAATTCTCTCCAAAAGTCATCTGAATTGCAGTTTTGGAGAGAATTAAGCATAAATCTGTCAAATGTTAAAAACAGCCTTATTTCACTGAAATAGCCTCTAAATCACAAACTGACATTCAGATTACTTATATAGAGAGTTAAGCCTACATGTCATCTGAATGGCAGTTTGTAATTTTGAGGCTATTACAGTGAAACAAGGCTGTTTTGGACATTTGACAGATTTATGCTTAATTCTCTCCAAAAGTCATCTGAATGGCAATTTGTGATTTTGAGCTTATTTCATTGAAACAAGGCTGTTTTGGACATTTGACAGATTTATGCTTAATTCTCTCCAAAAGTCATCTGAATGTTAATTTGTGATTTTGAGGTTATTTCATTGAAACAAGGCTATTTTGGACATTTGACAGATTTATGCTTAATTCTCTCCAAAAGTCATCTGAATTGCAGTTTTGGAGAGAATTAAGCATAAATCTGTCAAATGTTAAAAACAGCCTTATTTCACTGAAATAGCCTCTAAATCACAAACTGACATTCAGATTACTTATATAGAGAGTTAAGCCTACATGTCATCTGAATGGCAGTTTGTAATTTTGAGGCTATTACAGTGAAACAAGGCTGTTTTGGACATTTGACAGATTTATGCTTAATTCTCTCCAAAAGTCATCTGAATGGCAATTTGTGATTTTGAGCTTATTTCATTGAAACAAGGCTGTTTTGGACATTTGACAGATTTATGCTTAATTCTCTCCAAAAGTCATCTGAATGTTAATTTGTGATTTTGAGGTTATTTCATTGAAACAAGGCTATTTTGGACATTTGACAGATTTATGCTTAATTCTCTCCAAAAGTCATCTGAATTGCAGTTTTGGAGAGAATTAAGCATAAATCTGTCAAATGTTAAAAACAGCCTTATTTCACTGAAATAGCCTCTAAATCACAAACTGACATTCAGATTACTTATATAGAGAGTTAAGCCTACATGTCATCTGAATGGCAGTTTGTAATTTTGAGGCTATTACAGTGAAACAAGGCTGTTTTGGACATTTGACAGATTTATGCTTAATTCTCTCCAAAAGTCATCTGAATGGCAATTTGTGATTTTGAGCTTATTTCATTGAAACAAGGCTGTTTTGGACATTTGACAGATTTATGCTTAATTCTCTCCAAAAGTCATCTGAATGTTAATTTGTGATTTTGAGGTTATTTCATTGAAACAAGGCTATTTTGGACATTTGACAGATTTATGCTTAATTCTCTCCAAAAGTCATCTGAATTGCAGTTTTGGAGAGAATTAAGCATAAATCTGTCAAATGTTAAAAACAGCCTTATTTCACTGAAATAGCCTCTAAATCACAAACTGACATTCAGATTACTTATATAGAGAGTTAAGCCTACATGTCATCTGAATGGCAGTTTGTAATTTTGAGGCTATTACAGTGAAACAAGGCTGTTTTGGACATTTGACAGATTTATGCTTAATTCTCTCCAAAAGTCATCTGAATGGCAATTTGTGATTTTGAGCTTATTTCATTGAAACAAGGCTGTTTTGGACATTTGACAGATTTATGCTTAATTCTCTCCAAAAGTCATCTGAATGTTAATTTGTGATTTTGAGGTTATTTCATTGAAACAAGGCTATTTTGGACATTTGACAGATTTATGCTTAATTCTCTCCAAAAGTCATCTGAATTGCAGTTTTGGAGAGAATTAAGCATAAATCTGTCAAATGTTAAAAACAGCCTTATTTCACTGAAATAGCCTCTAAATCACAAACTGACATTCAGATTACTTATATAGAGAGTTAAGCCTACATGTCATCTGAATGGCAGTTTGTAATTTTGAGGCTATTACAGTGAAACAAGGCTGTTTTGGACATTTGACAGATTTATGCTTAATTCTCTCCAAAAGTCATCTGAATGGCAATTTGTGATTTTGAGCTTATTTCATTGAAACAAGGCTGTTTTGGACATTTGACAGATTTATGCTTAATTCTCTCCAAAAGTCATCTGAATGTTAATTTGTGATTTTGAGGTTATTTCATTGAAACAAGGCTATTTTGGACATTTGACAGATTTATGCTTAATTCTCTCCAAAAGTCATCTGAATTGCAGTTTTGGAGAGAATTAAGCATAAATCTGTCAAATGTTAAAAACAGCCTTATTTCACTGAAATAGCCTCTAAATCACAAACTGACATTCAGATTACTTATATAGAGAGTTAAGCCTACATGTCATCTGAATGGCAGTTTGTAATTTTGAGGCTATTACAGTGAAACAAGGCTGTTTTGGACATTTGACAGATTTATGCTTAATTCTCTCCAAAAGTCATCTGAATGGCAATTTGTGATTTTGAGCTTATTTCATTGAAACAAGGCTGTTTTGGACATTTGACAGATTTATGCTTAATTCTCTCCAAAAGTCATCTGAATGTTAATTTGTGATTTTGAGGTTATTTCATTGAAACAAGGCTATTTTGGACATTTGACAGATTTATGCTTAATTCTCTCCAAAAGTCATCTGAATTGCAGTTTTGGAGAGAATTAAGCATAAATCTGTCAAATGTTAAAAACAGCCTTATTTCACTGAAATAGCCTCTAAATCACAAACTGACATTCAGATTACTTATATAGAGAGTTAAGCCTACATGTCATCTGAATGGCAGTTTGTAATTTTGAGGCTATTACAGTGAAACAAGGCTGTTTTGGACATTTGACAGATTTATGCTTAATTCTCTCCAAAAGTCATCTGAATGGCAATTTGTGATTTTGAGCTTATTTCATTGAAACAAGGCTGTTTTGGACATTTGACAGATTTATGCTTAATTCTCTCCAAAAGTCATCTGAATGTTAATTTGTGATTTTGAGGTTATTTCATTGAAACAAGGCTATTTTGGACATTTGACAGATTTATGCTTAATTCTCTCCAAAAGTCATCTGAATTGCAGTTTTGGAGAGAATTAAGCATAAATCTGTCAAATGTTAAAAACAGCCTTATTTCACTGAAATAGCCTCTAAATCACAAACTGACATTCAGATTACTTATATAGAGAGTTAAGCCTACATGTCATCTGAATGGCAGTTTGTAATTTTGAGGCTATTACAGTGAAACAAGGCTGTTTTGGACATTTGACAGATTTATGCTTAATTCTCTCCAAAAGTCATCTGAATGGCAATTTGTGATTTTGAGCTTATTTCATTGAAACAAGGCTGTTTTGGACATTTGACAGATTTATGCTTAATTCTCTCCAAAAGTCATCTGAATGTTAATTTGTGATTTTGAGGTTATTTCATTGAAACAAGGCTATTTTGGACATTTGACAGATTTATGCTTAATTCTCTCCAAAAGTCATCTGAATTGCAGTTTTGGAGAGAATTAAGCATAAATCTGTCAAATGTTAAAAACAGCCTTATTTCACTGAAATAGCCTCTAAATCACAAACTGACATTCAGATTACTTATATAGAGAGTTAAGCCTACATGTCATCTGAATGGCAGTTTGTAATTTTGAGGCTATTACAGTGAAACAAGGCTGTTTTGGACATTTGACAGATTTATGCTTAATTCTCTCCAAAAGTCATCTGAATGGCAATTTGTGATTTTGAGCTTATTTCATTGAAACAAGGCTGTTTTGGACATTTGACAGATTTATGCTTAATTCTCTCCAAAAGTCATCTGAATGTTAATTTGTGATTTTGAGGTTATTTCATTGAAACAAGGCTATTTTGGACATTTGACAGATTTATGCTTAATTCTCTCCAAAAGTCATCTGAATTGCAGTTTTGGAGAGAATTAAGCATAAATCTGTCAAATGTTAAAAACAGCCTTATTTCACTGAAATAGCCTCTAAATCACAAACTGACATTCAGATTACTTATATAGAGAGTTAAGCCTACATGTCATCTGAATGGCAGTTTGTAATTTTGAGGCTATTACAGTGAAACAAGGCTGTTTTGGACATTTGACAGATTTATGCTTAATTCTCTCCAAAAGTCATCTGAATGGCAATTTGTGATTTTGAGCTTATTTCATTGAAACAAGGCTGTTTTGGACATTTGACAGATTTATGCTTAATTCTCTCCAAAAGTCATCTGAATGTTAATTTGTGATTTTGAGGTTATTTCATTGAAACAAGGCTATTTTGGACATTTGACAGATTTATGCTTAATTCTCTCCAAAAGTCATCTGAATTGCAGTTTTGGAGAGAATTAAGCATAAATCTGTCAAATGTTAAAAACAGCCTTATTTCACTGAAATAGCCTCTAAATCACAAACTGACATTCAGATTACTTATATAGAGAGTTAAGCCTACATGTCATCTGAATGGCAGTTTGTAATTTTGAGGCTATTACAGTGAAACAAGGCTGTTTTGGACATTTGACAGATTTATGCTTAATTCTCTCCAAAAGTCATCTGAATGGCAATTTGTGATTTTGAGCTTATTTCATTGAAACAAGGCTGTTTTGGACATTTGACAGATTTATGCTTAATTCTCTCCAAAAGTCATCTGAATGTTAATTTGTGATTTTGAGGTTATTTCATTGAAACAAGGCTATTTTGGACATTTGACAGATTTATGCTTAATTCTCTCCAAAAGTCATCTGAATTGCAGTTTTGGAGAGAATTAAGCATAAATCTGTCAAATGTTAAAAACAGCCTTATTTCACTGAAATAGCCTCTAAATCACAAACTGACATTCAGATTACTTATATAGAGAGTTAAGCCTACATGTCATCTGAATGGCAGTTTGTAATTTTGAGGCTATTACAGTGAAACAAGGCTGTTTTGGACATTTGACAGATTTATGCTTAATTCTCTCCAAAAGTCATCTGAATGGCAATTTGTGATTTTGAGCTTATTTCATTGAAACAAGGCTGTTTTGGACATTTGACAGATTTATGCTTAATTCTCTCCAAAAGTCATCTGAATGTTAATTTGTGATTTTGAGGTTATTTCATTGAAACAAGGCTATTTTGGACATTTGACAGATTTATGCTTAATTCTCTCCAAAAGTCATCTGAATTGCAGTTTTGGAGAGAATTAAGCATAAATCTGTCAAATGTTAAAAACAGCCTTATTTCACTGAAATAGCCTCTAAATCACAAACTGACATTCAGATTACTTATATAGAGAGTTAAGCCTACATGTCATCTGAATGGCAGTTTGTAATTTTGAGGCTATTACAGTGAAACAAGGCTGTTTTGGACATTTGACAGATTTATGCTTAATTCTCTCCAAAAGTCATCTGAATGGCAATTTGTGATTTTGAGCTTATTTCATTGAAACAAGGCTGTTTTGGACATTTGACAGATTTATGCTTAATTCTCTCCAAAAGTCATCTGAATGTTAATTTGTGATTTTGAGGTTATTTCATTGAAACAAGGCTATTTTGGACATTTGACAGATTTATGCTTAATTCTCTCCAAAAGTCATCTGAATTGCAGTTTTGGAGAGAATTAAGCATAAATCTGTCAAATGTTAAAAACAGCCTTATTTCACTGAAATAGCCTCTAAATCACAAACTGACATTCAGATTACTTATATAGAGAGTTAAGCCTACATGTCATCTGAATGGCAGTTTGTAATTTTGAGGCTATTACAGTGAAACAAGGCTGTTTTGGACATTTGACAGATTTATGCTTAATTCTCTCCAAAAGTCATCTGAATGGCAATTTGTGATTTTGAGCTTATTTCATTGAAACAAGGCTGTTTTGGACATTTGACAGATTTATGCTTAATTCTCTCCAAAAGTCATCTGAATGTTAATTTGTGATTTTGAGGTTATTTCATTGAAACAAGGCTATTTTGGACATTTGACAGATTTATGCTTAATTCTCTCCAAAAGTCATCTGAATTGCAGTTTTGGAGAGAATTAAGCATAAATCTGTCAAATGTTAAAAACAGCCTTATTTCACTGAAATAGCCTCTAAATCACAAACTGACATTCAGATTACTTATATAGAGAGTTAAGCCTACATGTCATCTGAATGGCAGTTTGTAATTTTGAGGCTATTACAGTGAAACAAGGCTGTTTTGGACATTTGACAGATTTATGCTTAATTCTCTCCAAAAGTCATCTGAATGGCAATTTGTGATTTTGAGCTTATTTCATTGAAACAAGGCTGTTTTGGACATTTGACAGATTTATGCTTAATTCTCTCCAAAAGTCATCTGAATGTTAATTTGTGATTTTGAGGTTATTTCATTGAAACAAGGCTATTTTGGACATTTGACAGATTTATGCTTAATTCTCTCCAAAAGTCATCTGAATTGCAGTTTTGGAGAGAATTAAGCATAAATCTGTCAAATGTTAAAAACAGCCTTATTTCACTGAAATAGCCTCTAAATCACAAACTGACATTCAGATTACTTATATAGAGAGTTAAGCCTACATGTCATCTGAATGGCAGTTTGTAATTTTGAGGCTATTACAGTGAAACAAGGCTGTTTTGGACATTTGACAGATTTATGCTTAATTCTCTCCAAAAGTCATCTGAATGGCAATTTGTGATTTTGAGCTTATTTCATTGAAACAAGGCTGTTTTGGACATTTGACAGATTTATGCTTAATTCTCTCCAAAAGTCATCTGAATGTTAATTTGTGATTTTGAGGTTATTTCATTGAAACAAGGCTATTTTGGACATTTGACAGATTTATGCTTAATTCTCTCCAAAAGTCATCTGAATTGCAGTTTTGGAGAGAATTAAGCATAAATCTGTCAAATGTTAAAAACAGCCTTATTTCACTGAAATAGCCTCTAAATCACAAACTGACATTCAGATTACTTATATAGAGAGTTAAGCCTACATGTCATCTGAATGGCAGTTTGTAATTTTGAGGCTATTACAGTGAAACAAGGCTGTTTTGGACATTTGACAGATTTATGCTTAATTCTCTCCAAAAGTCATCTGAATGGCAATTTGTGATTTTGAGCTTATTTCATTGAAACAAGGCTGTTTTGGACATTTGACAGATTTATGCTTAATTCTCTCCAAAAGTCATCTGAATGTTAATTTGTGATTTTGAGGTTATTTCATTGAAACAAGGCTATTTTGGACATTTGACAGATTTATGCTTAATTCTCTCCAAAAGTCATCTGAATTGCAGTTTTGGAGAGAATTAAGCATAAATCTGTCAAATGTTAAAAACAGCCTTATTTCACTGAAATAGCCTCTAAATCACAAACTGACATTCAGATTACTTATATAGAGAGTTAAGCCTACATGTCATCTGAATGGCAGTTTGTAATTTTGAGGCTATTACAGTGAAACAAGGCTGTTTTGGACATTTGACAGATTTATGCTTAATTCTCTCCAAAAGTCATCTGAATGGCAATTTGTGATTTTGAGCTTATTTCATTGAAACAAGGCTGTTTTGGACATTTGACAGATTTATGCTTAATTCTCTCCAAAAGTCATCTGAATGTTAATTTGTGATTTTGAGGTTATTTCATTGAAACAAGGCTATTTTGGACATTTGACAGATTTATGCTTAATTCTCTCCAAAAGTCATCTGAATTGCAGTTTTGGAGAGAATTAAGCATAAATCTGTCAAATGTTAAAAACAGCCTTATTTCACTGAAATAGCCTCTAAATCACAAACTGACATTCAGATTACTTATATAGAGAGTTAAGCCTACATGTCATCTGAATGGCAGTTTGTAATTTTGAGGCTATTACAGTGAAACAAGGCTGTTTTGGACATTTGACAGATTTATGCTTAATTCTCTCCAAAAGTCATCTGAATGGCAATTTGTGATTTTGAGCTTATTTCATTGAAACAAGGCTGTTTTGGACATTTGACAGATTTATGCTTAATTCTCTCCAAAAGTCATCTGAATGTTAATTTGTGATTTTGAGGTTATTTCATTGAAACAAGGCTATTTTGGACATTTGACAGATTTATGCTTAATTCTCTCCAAAAGTCATCTGAATTGCAGTTTTGGAGAGAATTAAGCATAAATCTGTCAAATGTTAAAAACAGCCTTATTTCACTGAAATAGCCTCTAAATCACAAACTGACATTCAGATTACTTATATAGAGAGTTAAGCCTACATGTCATCTGAATGGCAGTTTGTAATTTTGAGGCTATTACAGTGAAACAAGGCTGTTTTGGACATTTGACAGATTTATGCTTAATTCTCTCCAAAAGTCATCTGAATGGCAATTTGTGATTTTGAGCTTATTTCATTGAAACAAGGCTGTTTTGGACATTTGACAGATTTATGCTTAATTCTCTCCAAAAGTCATCTGAATGTTAATTTGTGATTTTGAGGTTATTTCATTGAAACAAGGCTATTTTGGACATTTGACAGATTTATGCTTAATTCTCTCCAAAAGTCATCTGAATTGCAGTTTTGGAGAGAATTAAGCATAAATCTGTCAAATGTTAAAAACAGCCTTATTTCACTGAAATAGCCTCTAAATCACAAACTGACATTCAGATTACTTATATAGAGAGTTAAGCCTACATGTCATCTGAATGGCAGTTTGTAATTTTGAGGCTATTACAGTGAAACAAGGCTGTTTTGGACATTTGACAGATTTATGCTTAATTCTCTCCAAAAGTCATCTGAATGGCAATTTGTGATTTTGAGCTTATTTCATTGAAACAAGGCTGTTTTGGACATTTGACAGATTTATGCTTAATTCTCTCCAAAAGTCATCTGAATGTTAATTTGTGATTTTGAGGTTATTTCATTGAAACAAGGCTATTTTGGACATTTGACAGATTTATGCTTAATTCTCTCCAAAAGTCATCTGAATTGCAGTTTTGGAGAGAATTAAGCATAAATCTGTCAAATGTTAAAAACAGCCTTATTTCACTGAAATAGCCTCTAAATCACAAACTGACATTCAGATTACTTATATAGAGAGTTAAGCCTACATGTCATCTGAATGGCAGTTTGTAATTTTGAGGCTATTACAGTGAAACAAGGCTGTTTTGGACATTTGACAGATTTATGCTTAATTCTCTCCAAAAGTCATCTGAATGGCAATTTGTGATTTTGAGCTTATTTCATTGAAACAAGGCTGTTTTGGACATTTGACAGATTTATGCTTAATTCTCTCCAAAAGTCATCTGAATGTTAATTTGTGATTTTGAGGTTATTTCATTGAAACAAGGCTATTTTGGACATTTGACAGATTTATGCTTAATTCTCTCCAAAAGTCATCTGAATTGCAGTTTTGGAGAGAATTAAGCATAAATCTGTCAAATGTTAAAAACAGCCTTATTTCACTGAAATAGCCTCTAAATCACAAACTGACATTCAGATTACTTATATAGAGAGTTAAGCCTACATGTCATCTGAATGGCAGTTTGTAATTTTGAGGCTATTACAGTGAAACAAGGCTGTTTTGGACATTTGACAGATTTATGCTTAATTCTCTCCAAAAGTCATCTGAATGGCAATTTGTGATTTTGAGCTTATTTCATTGAAACAAGGCTGTTTTGGACATTTGACAGATTTATGCTTAATTCTCTCCAAAAGTCATCTGAATGTTAATTTGTGATTTTGAGGTTATTTCATTGAAACAAGGCTATTTTGGACATTTGACAGATTTATGCTTAATTCTCTCCAAAAGTCATCTGAATTGCAGTTTTGGAGAGAATTAAGCATAAATCTGTCAAATGTTAAAAACAGCCTTATTTCACTGAAATAGCCTCTAAATCACAAACTGACATTCAGATTACTTATATAGAGAGTTAAGCCTACATGTCATCTGAATGGCAGTTTGTAATTTTGAGGCTATTACAGTGAAACAAGGCTGTTTTGGACATTTGACAGATTTATGCTTAATTCTCTCCAAAAGTCATCTGAATGGCAATTTGTGATTTTGAGCTTATTTCATTGAAACAAGGCTGTTTTGGACATTTGACAGATTTATGCTTAATTCTCTCCAAAAGTCATCTGAATGTTAATTTGTGATTTTGAGGTTATTTCATTGAAACAAGGCTATTTTGGACATTTGACAGATTTATGCTTAATTCTCTCCAAAAGTCATCTGAATTGCAGTTTTGGAGAGAATTAAGCATAAATCTGTCAAATGTTAAAAACAGCCTTATTTCACTGAAATAGCCTCTAAATCACAAACTGACATTCAGATTACTTATATAGAGAGTTAAGCCTACATGTCATCTGAATGGCAGTTTGTAATTTTGAGGCTATTACAGTGAAACAAGGCTGTTTTGGACATTTGACAGATTTATGCTTAATTCTCTCCAAAAGTCATCTGAATGGCAATTTGTGATTTTGAGCTTATTTCATTGAAACAAGGCTGTTTTGGACATTTGACAGATTTATGCTTAATTCTCTCCAAAAGTCATCTGAATGTTAATTTGTGATTTTGAGGTTATTTCATTGAAACAAGGCTATTTTGGACATTTGACAGATTTATGCTTAATTCTCTCCAAAAGTCATCTGAATTGCAGTTTTGGAGAGAATTAAGCATAAATCTGTCAAATGTTAAAAACAGCCTTATTTCACTGAAATAGCCTCTAAATCACAAACTGACATTCAGATTACTTATATAGAGAGTTAAGCCTACATGTCATCTGAATGGCAGTTTGTAATTTTGAGGCTATTACAGTGAAACAAGGCTGTTTTGGACATTTGACAGATTTATGCTTAATTCTCTCCAAAAGTCATCTGAATGGCAATTTGTGATTTTGAGCTTATTTCATTGAAACAAGGCTGTTTTGGACATTTGACAGATTTATGCTTAATTCTCTCCAAAAGTCATCTGAATGTTAATTTGTGATTTTGAGGTTATTTCATTGAAACAAGGCTATTTTGGACATTTGACAGATTTATGCTTAATTCTCTCCAAAAGTCATCTGAATTGCAGTTTTGGAGAGAATTAAGCATAAATCTGTCAAATGTTAAAAACAGCCTTATTTCACTGAAATAGCCTCTAAATCACAAACTGACATTCAGATTACTTATATAGAGAGTTAAGCCTACATGTCATCTGAATGGCAGTTTGTAATTTTGAGGCTATTACAGTGAAACAAGGCTGTTTTGGACATTTGACAGATTTATGCTTAATTCTCTCCAAAAGTCATCTGAATGGCAATTTGTGATTTTGAGCTTATTTCATTGAAACAAGGCTGTTTTGGACATTTGACAGATTTATGCTTAATTCTCTCCAAAAGTCATCTGAATGTTAATTTGTGATTTTGAGGTTATTTCATTGAAACAAGGCTATTTTGGACATTTGACAGATTTATGCTTAATTCTCTCCAAAAGTCATCTGAATTGCAGTTTTGGAGAGAATTAAGCATAAATCTGTCAAATGTTAAAAACAGCCTTATTTCACTGAAATAGCCTCTAAATCACAAACTGACATTCAGATTACTTATATAGAGAGTTAAGCCTACATGTCATCTGAATGGCAGTTTGTAATTTTGAGGCTATTACAGTGAAACAAGGCTGTTTTGGACATTTGACAGATTTATGCTTAATTCTCTCCAAAAGTCATCTGAATGGCAATTTGTGATTTTGAGCTTATTTCATTGAAACAAGGCTGTTTTGGACATTTGACAGATTTATGCTTAATTCTCTCCAAAAGTCATCTGAATGTTAATTTGTGATTTTGAGGTTATTTCATTGAAACAAGGCTATTTTGGACATTTGACAGATTTATGCTTAATTCTCTCCAAAAGTCATCTGAATTGCAGTTTTGGAGAGAATTAAGCATAAATCTGTCAAATGTTAAAAACAGCCTTATTTCACTGAAATAGCCTCTAAATCACAAACTGACATTCAGATTACTTATATAGAGAGTTAAGCCTACATGTCATCTGAATGGCAGTTTGTAATTTTGAGGCTATTACAGTGAAACAAGGCTGTTTTGGACATTTGACAGATTTATGCTTAATTCTCTCCAAAAGTCATCTGAATGGCAATTTGTGATTTTGAGCTTATTTCATTGAAACAAGGCTGTTTTGGACATTTGACAGATTTATGCTTAATTCTCTCCAAAAGTCATCTGAATGTTAATTTGTGATTTTGAGGTTATTTCATTGAAACAAGGCTATTTTGGACATTTGACAGATTTATGCTTAATTCTCTCCAAAAGTCATCTGAATTGCAGTTTTGGAGAGAATTAAGCATAAATCTGTCAAATGTTAAAAACAGCCTTATTTCACTGAAATAGCCTCTAAATCACAAACTGACATTCAGATTACTTATATAGAGAGTTAAGCCTACATGTCATCTGAATGGCAGTTTGTAATTTGAGGCTATTACAGTGAAACAAGGCTGTTTTGGACATTTGACAGATTTATGCTTAATTCTCTCCAAAAGTCATCTGAATGGCAATTTGTGATTTTGAGCTTATTTCATTGAAACAAGGCTGTTTTGGACATTTGACAGATTTATGCTTAATTCTCTCCAAAAGTCATCTGAATGTTAATTTGTGATTTTGAGGTTATTTCATTGAAACAAGGCTATTTTGGACATTTGACAGATTTATGCTTAATTCTCTCCAAAAGTCATCTGAATTGCAGTTTTGGAGAGAATTAAGCATAAATCTGTCAAATGTTAAAAACAGCCTTATTTCACTGAAATAGCCTCTAAATCACAAACTGACATTCAGATTACTTATATAGAGAGTTAAGCCTACATGTCATCTGAATGGCAGTTTGTAATTTTGAGGCTATTACAGTGAAACAAGGCTGTTTTGGACATTTGACAGATTTATGCTTAATTCTCTCCAAAAGTCATCTGAATGGCAATTTGTGATTTTGAGCTTATTTCATTGAAACAAGGCTGTTTTGGACATTTGACAGATTTATGCTTAATTCTCTCCAAAAGTCATCTGAATGTTAATTTGTGATTTTGAGGTTATTTCATTGAAACAAGGCTATTTTGGACATTTGACAGATTTATGCTTAATTCTCTCCAAAAGTCATCTGAATTGCAGTTTTGGAGAGAATTAAGCATAAATCTGTCAAATGTTAAAAACAGCCTTATTTCACTGAAATAGCCTCTAAATCACAAACTGACATTCAGATTACTTATATAGAGAGTTAAGCCTACATGTCATCTGAATGGCAGTTTGTAATTTTGAGGCTATTACAGTGAAACAAGGCTGTTTTGGACATTTGACAGATTTATGCTTAATTCTCTCCAAAAGTCATCTGAATGGCAATTTGTGATTTTGAGCTTATTTCATTGAAACAAGGCTGTTTTGGACATTTGACAGATTTATGCTTAATTCTCTCCAAAAGTCATCTGAATGTTAATTTGTGATTTTGAGGTTATTTCATTGAAACAAGGCTATTTTGGACATTTGACAGATTTATGCTTAATTCTCTCCAAAAGTCATCTGAATTGCAGTTTTGGAGAGAATTAAGCATAAATCTGTCAAATGTTAAAAACAGCCTTATTTCACTGAAATAGCCTCTAAATCACAAACTGACATTCAGATTACTTATATAGAGAGTTAAGCCTACATGTCATCTGAATGGCAGTTTGTAATTTTGAGGCTATTACAGTGAAACAAGGCTGTTTTGGACATTTGACAGATTTATGCTTAATTCTCTCCAAAAGTCATCTGAATGGCAATTTGTGATTTTGAGCTTATTTCATTGAAACAAGGCTGTTTTGGACATTTGACAGATTTATGCTTAATTCTCTCCAAAAGTCATCTGAATGTTAATTTGTGATTTTGAGGTTATTTCATTGAAACAAGGCTATTTTGGACATTTGACAGATTTATGCTTAATTCTCTCCAAAAGTCATCTGAATTGCAGTTTTGGAGAGAATTAAGCATAAATCTGTCAAATGTTAAAAACAGCCTTATTTCACTGAAATAGCCTCTAAATCACAAACTGACATTCAGATTACTTATATAGAGAGTTAAGCCTACATGTCATCTGAATGGCAGTTTGTAATTTTGAGGCTATTACAGTGAAACAAGGCTGTTTTGGACATTTGACAGATTTATGCTTAATTCTCTCCAAAAGTCATCTGAATGGCAATTTGTGATTTTGAGCTTATTTCATTGAAACAAGGCTGTTTTGGACATTTGACAGATTTATGCTTAATTCTCTCCAAAAGTCATCTGAATGTTAATTTGTGATTTTGAGGTTATTTCATTGAAACAAGGCTATTTTGGACATTTGACAGATTTATGCTTAATTCTCTCCAAAAGTCATCTGAATTGCAGTTTTGGAGAGAATTAAGCATAAATCTGTCAAATGTTAAAAACAGCCTTATTTCACTGAAATAGCCTCTAAATCACAAACTGACATTCAGATTACTTATATAGAGAGTTAAGCCTACATGTCATCTGAATGGCAGTTTGTAATTTTGAGGCTATTACAGTGAAACAAGGCTGTTTTGGACATTTGACAGATTTATGCTTAATTCTCTCCAAAAGTCATCTGAATGGCAATTTGTGATTTTGAGCTTATTTCATTGAAACAAGGCTGTTTTGGACATTTGACAGATTTATGCTTAATTCTCTCCAAAAGTCATCTGAATGTTAATTTGTGATTTTGAGGTTATTTCATTGAAACAAGGCTATTTTGGACATTTGACAGATTTATGCTTAATTCTCTCCAAAAGTCATCTGAATTGCAGTTTTGGAGAGAATTAAGCATAAATCTGTCAAATGTTAAAAACAGCCTTATTTCACTGAAATAGCCTCTAAATCACAAACTGACATTCAGATTACTTATATAGAGAGTTAAGCCTACATGTCATCTGAATGGCAGTTTGTAATTTTGAGGCTATTACAGTGAAACAAGGCTGTTTTGGACATTTGACAGATTTATGCTTAATTCTCTCCAAAAGTCATCTGAATGGCAATTTGTGATTTTGAGCTTATTTCATTGAAACAAGGCTGTTTTGGACATTTGACAGATTTATGCTTAATTCTCTCCAAAAGTCATCTGAATGTTAATTTGTGATTTTGAGGTTATTTCATTGAAACAAGGCTATTTTGGACATTTGACAGATTTATGCTTAATTCTCTCCAAAAGTCATCTGAATTGCAGTTTTGGAGAGAATTAAGCATAAATCTGTCAAATGTTAAAAACAGCCTTATTTCACTGAAATAGCCTCTAAATCACAAACTGACATTCAGATTACTTATATAGAGAGTTAAGCCTACATGTCATCTGAATGGCAGTTTGTAATTTTGAGGCTATTACAGTGAAACAAGGCTGTTTTGGACATTTGACAGATTTATGCTTAATTCTCTCCAAAAGTCATCTGAATGGCAATTTGTGATTTTGAGCTTATTTCATTGAAACAAGGCTGTTTTGGACATTTGACAGATTTATGCTTAATTCTCTCCAAAAGTCATCTGAATGTTAATTTGTGATTTTGAGGTTATTTCATTGAAACAAGGCTATTTTGGACATTTGACAGATTTATGCTTAATTCTCTCCAAAAGTCATCTGAATTGCAGTTTTGGAGAGAATTAAGCATAAATCTGTCAAATGTTAAAAACAGCCTTATTTCACTGAAATAGCCTCTAAATCACAAACTGACATTCAGATTACTTATATAGAGAGTTAAGCCTACATGTCATCTGAATGGCAGTTTGTAATTTTGAGGCTATTACAGTGAAACAAGGCTGTTTTGGACATTTGACAGATTTATGCTTAATTCTCTCCAAAAGTCATCTGAATGGCAATTTGTGATTTTGAGCTTATTTCATTGAAACAAGGCTGTTTTGGACATTTGACAGATTTATGCTTAATTCTCTCCAAAAGTCATCTGAATGTTAATTTGTGATTTTGAGGTTATTTCATTGAAACAAGGCTATTTTGGACATTTGACAGATTTATGCTTAATTCTCTCCAAAAGTCATCTGAATTGCAGTTTTGGAGAGAATTAAGCATAAATCTGTCAAATGTTAAAAACAGCCTTATTTCACTGAAATAGCCTCTAAATCACAAACTGACATTCAGATTACTTATATAGAGAGTTAAGCCTACATGTCATCTGAATGGCAGTTTGTAATTTTGAGGCTATTACAGTGAAACAAGGCTGTTTTGGACATTTGACAGATTTATGCTTAATTCTCTCCAAAAGTCATCTGAATGGCAATTTGTGATTTTGAGCTTATTTCATTGAAACAAGGCTGTTTTGGACATTTGACAGATTTATGCTTAATTCTCTCCAAAAGTCATCTGAATGTTAATTTGTGATTTTGAGGTTATTTCATTGAAACAAGGCTATTTTGGACATTTGACAGATTTATGCTTAATTCTCTCCAAAAGTCATCTGAATTGCAGTTTTGGAGAGAATTAAGCATAAATCTGTCAAATGTTAAAAACAGCCTTATTTCACTGAAATAGCCTCTAAATCACAAACTGACATTCAGATTACTTATATAGAGAGTTAAGCCTACATGTCATCTGAATGGCAGTTTGTAATTTTGAGGCTATTACAGTGAAACAAGGCTGTTTTGGACATTTGACAGATTTATGCTTAATTCTCTCCAAAAGTCATCTGAATGGCAATTTGTGATTTTGAGCTTATTTCATTGAAACAAGGCTGTTTTGGACATTTGACAGATTTATGCTTAATTCTCTCCAAAAGTCATCTGAATGTTAATTTGTGATTTTGAGGTTATTTCATTGAAACAAGGCTATTTTGGACATTTGACAGATTTATGCTTAATTCTCTCCAAAAGTCATCTGAATTGCAGTTTTGGAGAGAATTAAGCATAAATCTGTCAAATGTTAAAAACAGCCTTATTTCACTGAAATAGCCTCTAAATCACAAACTGACATTCAGATTACTTATATAGAGAGTTAAGCCTACATGTCATCTGAATGGCAGTTTGTAATTTTGAGGCTATTACAGTGAAACAAGGCTGTTTTGGACATTTGACAGATTTATGCTTAATTCTCTCCAAAAGTCATCTGAATGGCAATTTGTGATTTTGAGCTTATTTCATTGAAACAAGGCTGTTTTGGACATTTGACAGATTTATGCTTAATTCTCTCCAAAAGTCATCTGAATGTTAATTTGTGATTTTGAGGTTATTTCATTGAAACAAGGCTATTTTGGACATTTGACAGATTTATGCTTAATTCTCTCCAAAAGTCATCTGAATTGCAGTTTTGGAGAGAATTAAGCATAAATCTGTCAAATGTTAAAAACAGCCTTATTTCACTGAAATAGCCTCTAAATCACAAACTGACATTCAGATTACTTATATAGAGAGTTAAGCCTACATGTCATCTGAATGGCAGTTTGTAATTTGAGGCTATTACAGTGAAACAAGGCTGTTTTGGACATTTGACAGATTTATGCTTAATTCTCTCCAAAAGTCATCTGAATGTCAATTTGTGATTTTGAGGTTATTTCATTGAAACAAGGCTATTTTGGACATTTGACAGATTTATGCTTAATTCTCTCCAAAAGTCATCTGAATTGCAGTTTTGGAGAGAATTAAGCATAAATCTGTCAAATGTTAAAAACAGCCTTATTTCACTGAAATAGCCTCTAAATCACAAACTGACATTCAGATTACTTATATAGAGAGTTAAGCCTACATGTCATCTGAATGGCAGTTTGTAATTTTGAGGCTATTACAGTGAAACAAGGCTGTTTTGGACATTTGACAGATTTATGCTTAATTCTCTCCAAAAGTCATCTGAATGGCAATTTGTGATTTTGAGCTTATTTCATTGAAACAAGGCTGTTTTGGACATTTGACAGATTTATGCTTAATTCTCTCCAAAAGTCATCTGAATGTTAATTTGTGATTTTGAGGTTATTTCATTGAAACAAGGCTATTTTGGACATTTGACAGATTTATGCTTAATTCTCTCCAAAAGTCATCTGAATTGCAGTTTTGGAGAGAATTAAGCATAAATCTGTCAAATGTTAAAAACAGCCTTATTTCACTGAAATAGCCTCTAAATCACAAACTGACATTCAGATTACTTATATAGAGAGTTAAGCCTACATGTCATCTGAATGGCAGTTTGTAATTTTGAGGCTATTACAGTGAAACAAGGCTGTTTTGGACATTTGACAGATTTATGCTTAATTCTCTCCAAAAGTCATCTGAATGGCAATTTGTGATTTTGAGCTTATTTCATTGAAACAAGGCTGTTTTGGACATTTGACAGATTTATGCTTAATTCTCTCCAAAAGTCATCTGAATTGCAGTTTTGGAGAGAATTAAGCATAAATCTGTCAAATGTTAAAAACAGCCTTATTCAC